>JAMBLF010001144.1:0-136600 GCA_030578115.1 Leucoptera coffeella | reverse complement strand
TACCTATAGTGAATGTGCTAATCCACCATATAAATCATACTATTATCAAAATAATATAGATAAATACTGAATCACATAACAGAGAGACTAAACTACAAATTATCCTCCAGGAAAATATATAATAATATTTAATTTTAAGACATATTCCAATTATGCCTACCTGCAATTGCAAGTTTTTAATATTAAATTCTGCTTCTTTGCATTTCTCTTCTAGTTGTCGGATTCTCGCTGCCAATTCACTGCGTCGATTCATTGCCATTGTCGCTATATCCAAGAAACTCCTAAACAAAGTACATAAATTATTTGCTGGATAAAAAAATTTTTATAAATATATTTCTTAGGTTACATCAAATGGATAAACTTACATTTTTAATGAGAAAAAGGATCAGGACCAGGTCTTTATACGCGTCACTATTTGAATATTATCTAATTTGTATATTGTAGCTGCTAATATTCATTGAAATTATTATTCGCCCGGTAAAATCGCGAACATTTTGAAAAACATGATAATCTTTCGCCTTTGTCAGATTCAAGAAAATATTTTTGTTTATTTATTAGTTGAAACCACAGAGTCAGTCGCAGACAAATAAAGCAAATCGTAAACATACCGTATGCAGTAATTCGCCACTAAGAGTACAATAACATATTACATACAAAAGACCAATCAATCACATTTGTACGAAAATTCTTGCACAAAATATTGTATACAATTGAACAAGATAAATAAAAAATAAACTAAAGCATGAAACTTGTACAAAACAAAGCAGAGATATTAATCAAAATTAAAAAAAACCAGTTCAGGCAATATAGTTTTACTATTGAATAAAAGATGGCATAAGAAACTAAACTGCTATTCAAAAACAGATGGCATTAGTATACTATAAAACGACATGACTGTGTGTAGCGAATTCCTGTAATGGAGATCATGTTGGGTATTAACGTTACAATTTCTATTAGTAAGTATACTAATAACTGCCTTTAAAACAGCTATTTATATTCATTTTTAATATTTTCTGCTGCGTTTGCTTCTAATTGTATCTTGTTGACTATATTCATTTCAAGATATGCTTGTATCACGCTATAAGCTACATTATTTTTCGTAGCATCCAAATATATAAACTTCCAATTATAACACAATCACTCCAACACATCACTGAGTATCCTAACTAAACCAGCCAGTTCTTCTCCAGAGCGTCGGCTGTTGTCCAAGGAAGTTCGCAAAGCAAGTTAAGGCCACGTCACAAACGAGTTGTTCCCGCCTCCAGTCATCTGCGAGTACCATTAAATGTCTTGGTAGGTGTGAATCGTTGGCACGTTTAACTCAATTTGCCCTTTAATAAGAGTACCTACGGGCCTTTGATCGATGCTAATGGTGTTTATTGAGAGCGCGTCCAGTCCAGGAATACTTAGAGAACAGTAAATCTCTTTATTGCGCCGGTTTTATGTCTTAATAGCGATCGCTGGGACGGGGAAATTGGCGACTATTAAATATTTTGACTTATGGTACGCGCTTAGGCTGCGTTTCGCCGATTTAAGTAAAAGTTAGGTTAGGTTTCAGACCTAGGTTCCAATTTCTCGCTATAATTCAACAATACCCAACGCCTGCATACATGGGATTACTATGAGCACATAATAAACTATATCAGATCGTACAAGTCATAAACTATACACATTCTACGTTTTGAAAAGTTTCGTAAAAGAAAATACGTTATTTATCTGCTACTACTCTGCTCAGCAAACTATGATTGAATTAGGCTCATGGAAAATACTCCTACAATAAGATATGTAGGTCTGTATATGGAGTGAGACTCTAAAACTGATATAAAATAATCTGAAGCTTGTAAAAAGGTATATAACAAATTTAAGTGACAAATGTAAAGATTTTATCGTAATCTTCGTCTTTATGCTAACCGTTTTAGTAAATACTTTTTAGTTTAGAAACAATCTCGACGCATAATTTGTCATTAAATAATTATATTTACGTAGAAACTCGCATTTTTCTTCAAACCATGTTAAACACATTAACGTACCTTACCCCATCTACTCCGATCCGTACAAAGCCCTTGTGGTTCCTAAACCATGTGACTCAGTTTAAAATATAATCGTGACAGCTCGTCAACTATATAATAATATTATCGCTGTTTCTAGAATAGGGCATCGCGTTAAATCGCGAGTCCCTTAGATTCAAAATGCGCTCTCGAGTAGTATTTTATGCTGATTTCTAGGAACCACTAACCGCTTTGAGCTTCCTGATAACCGTTTAGGGCCTATTAGGGTTTAAAAGGCGTTTGACAGCCTATTTGACCATAACTAGATGTTTACTGGGAAGGAAGATTTTAGTTTCATCAGAAGCAGCTATTGGTCATACCGATGCTTAAAGTTGTTCTTAAAAATATTAAAACATAGCGCTTCCTAGATCGTCCTAAATATTCAGATACTATTTAATATTGTGTATCCTTGTTTTAAGGGCTACTTTCGTGAGTGTATGATCATCTTACATAACATTCTTAGCAACGTAGCTGCCAATAGCTAGATAAATAGATTAGTCAGTGTTTATGAATGAAATCAAAGATAAGCCATAAGGCATAGGCTTAAAGGCACTATACATATATGCAATAATGAACATTACAATCCTAATATAATTTCCTGTATATTTTATTTTTCTTCTTTTCACAAAAATGTTAGATGTGCCCATTTTTGGTATAATTGAAGTACAATAATTGGTAGGACTATGTTTTGATAATTATTACTTCATACGTATAGATAATATACACCTTCATCATAATTAACTGTGTTTTGGTTGATTACATCTATAATTAAAACTCGATTAAACTTCGTACAGTTTGAAGATTCTTTGGATGCGTATGTACATATATTTCTGGTGTACCATGCGGACCTGGGACTTCAATAGGATGTAACCAGTTGGCATTCTGTTCAAGATCATAGAAATGAGAAAAGTGTAAGTAAGTAAGAAGTAATGAGTAGTGTAGTGTAGTAAGTTAGTAAAGAAAGAAGACAAAGTCGAATGGTCCGCTGTTGATTCCTAAGCGATTGAAACTGGTGTGTGTATTCAGAGTTTGGGTAATTGTAGTTTAAGTTGAGCAAAGTGAAGAAATCACCTTTAACCCTTGTGGTAATACTAAAATATTGTGATTGACTTACTTTTATCTAGTAAAAACATTTAGCGACACGTATTCAACCATGCCTTATGCCATCTATGTGTAAATTAAAACAATTTAATTTTTATTTTTTTCACAAATAGCTACAATCCGAAGTGGAAATCCAACCATGACCACGTTATCAGCCTCGCAAGGATTTCCAATCGTCACGATTCTATACTACTCGTATTTATCATTATTTTCCGTGATGTTTGTATGTAGTGTGACACAACGCGATTGTCATCTTGTCGCTCTTTTACTTGATGAGGTCCCATTAGCAGTTGACAGGTTGGAAAAGGATGAGTCTGTCTGTCACGCTGTCCTAATGTGCATAGGTAAATTAATATGGGAACCAGCCAATCTTTTCTGTCTCAAGATTAATTGGACGTTCTCTTTTGTGATGGTAATGGACTGATTTCGTGGTGCCTAACGAAAGAATCAATACGGAATAGTGTCTGGGAGTTGAATTTAATGTGACGTGGGATGACGACGGGGTAGTTTATATATTTTCTTATTTTGTTGTAATTGGTTTGTTGTTATTTAACCTCAAAGAGTTTTATGCTCAACTTGATTTGAAGACCTTAAGTTGAGAAGTTACATGTTCAAATTCTACGTATGCGTAATATGGAAATACGATTGCCTATTAATGAACAAAGTTATATGGAGCTCACCAATGGAACAGGAATAATTAAGATTGTTAGAAATTTAGTTTTATATAAATCTAAAGTCTAAATAAAAATCAAAAGTAACAATAAAACAACAGATAGTGCTTATAAATATTTTCTTTCAAATGTTATACTTACGAACTTCGTAACGATTTCACTGAAATCTATAGTAAAATCACCACCGCTAGGCTAAAGAAACTTAATAACAAGTCGTGCCTTGAAACAAATGGCCATAGACAGAGGTCTGAGATGAAGAATTTCCTAACAAGTAGAATCGGGGTCCTGTAATGATCCGTTTGCGTGAATGTAATTGATTTGACGGCTCTCTAACACGAATGATATTGTGGGCACCTATTCTTGTAAGTTTATCTCGAAGAGAGCGCCTTTTAATACTAAACAATCACACAGATTCGTTTTATATGAATCAATTCAGTTTAATTGTACTTAGTGGGGAATTAGGTTAAAAATGTTGTATGGATGTCAATGAAGACAAAGTAGATAGCTAGGATTGGAAAAAATTAGTATAATGATATCATATATTGTTAACTCTTTGGAAAACATAGACTACTCCCTTGTTACTGATATTTATGTGTTTGGTTGTGGTAATAGATGAGCTTCATCATTGGAATAATTCAAATTTTTTTCTTCTTACAACTTTATTATATAAAAATTAAACCCTTATCAAACAATAATTTTAAAATAAGTATCAACATATTGAAAATCAAATAACAATTCAATTTATTTCCGCTCAATTGTAGTGAACCACGACCACAGTTTACAAGAATAGCCCCCCGAGAGCAATAAACAGATCAAATCGCTCATTTTGACGTCTCACTCGAAATGTCAAAAGTAATAACTGCATCACTATTTCGTGTGAGTCATTACTCACTTGAGGTGAGACTGGTAATGAGCGGTTGTTAGCTTTTGATACTATTGAGTTACGAGCACCATTTACTAATGCGAGGTTAGCTTTCTGTGCTTGGTGCTTGGAATATTTTAGCTTTGGTAGTATCTATTGAGCTTTATATCAACGTCATTGCAAACCTATTTAGTTATGCTAAATATGATCTGGAAATATTGTGTCTCCGAGATCCATCCTGAAAGGGATGCGGATTGTGAGTGTTTATTAGAATCGATTGAATTTGGAGATAATATTCATTTTGTTTCGTTCCTGGGACGTAAAAAGAATACTAATTAGCTTGCGTTCTTCCCTGGTTGTCGTAGTAGACGAATAAAGCACTAGGGTTTAATGCTATTGGGTTATTAACCACAAACATCAGATCAACAGACGGAGATACCATCTTTGTCTGCAAATAACAACCCAAAAAATCAACTGAGTAACTTTACTCAAATAATTACCTATCTATACACCTTAATCTCTGTATTCTGTGTCCAATAAAAAACAAACTCAGCCATAATACGTTGGTGCAATTAGCGCGATGGCATTAGAGGTGATGTTATTAAAAAGCCATTAGGAGGCGCTCCAGAGTTTATAAACTACACGACTTTATAAACAGGAGATCGCGCGATCTAGATAAAATAGATTTTTTATCGTGCCTAGCTTCGCGTTCGTTAGAACGGGCTGGGGTAGAGAATGCCTTTTATACGTAGGCATCCTTAACATATGAAACATAGTGTGTTGAGATAACATGATATTGAATTGAATTGTTGGTTGAATGTCTATGATATATTGTAATTACATACATATATTCACGCCTCTACGCTCCAACTGGATAGGCAGGCTATCGATCACTATCTGGAAAGATCCCTACCAAACTCTCTTGCTTCACTCACATCCATTAATCTTAATGTCTCCAATTTGATCTATATAAGTTCTATTTTGCAATGATGTTACCAAAATTTTATGACTAATCAAATCTCTCATTTGGACGTTTCAACCGAAAATTTTGAAGAAGCAAATAGCATAAAAAAGAGAATTTAATAGTATGTCTTTAGCAATAGGCAGATGCTAGAGACATCCCTGCACTGTCAACGGTGGTAAATAAATCATCATCATCATCAGCCTGTCTGAATCCACTGTTGGACATAGGCCTCCCCCAAAAGGACCCACTTCTCTCTGTCAGTGGCCGTTCGCATCCATTCGATGCCGGCCAACCTGCAAAGGTTATCTTCCCACCTTGCCGGGTAAATAAATGCTAAAGAATATTAAGCCTGAGTATTCATCTTCAATTCACTCAGGGTGCAATCATAAAACATTGATCACAAATAGCGTTGTTTTAATTCGATATCTGCCTAATATGTTTTTTGTAACTTTGAGACGGTTGTTGTTGGTATTACAAACATATAAGAATCACACTTGAAGCAGACAGAACCCTAGGTATATAATTTCACCTTGAACACTTTTAGCAAAACCATTATAATAACTATCAACTAATTTTTCTTATTATTATTCTACTACTATACAATACATTGTACTTTCATTTATTTGCTTCGTTAATCGCAGTCTGTACACCCCTCTTTGCAGTGGGTAATCAGAGTTTTTGCGTCGTGAACTAGTAATTTCCCTGCCCGTCGGAATAGGGTCGTGGCGAATGACTTCATTTTAAGGTGTTAATTTGACGTACACTTGAGTGAGGTCTTGATTGTTACCTTGCTTTGAATGAAGAAAGAAATTATGCAAGTGTTGGATGTACTTACTGAGTACTGCCTATTATAAATTTGTTATTGTAAACAAATTTTAAATATAGTGGTGGAGGAAAAGTGGATATGAACGTTTGGGTTTGTTGGTTAGGATTCCTTATTAGGAAATAAGACACGGTTTTGTATCCTAGATGATCCCAACATTTATCTATTGATGTTTAAGGGCCAATATTGTTAATATTTATCTGTTTTCTTTCTTATAAACAAGGCTATACTAATAAAAATAATCATATTCATGCAAAATTCACATTCTTCATGCAAAATAAACTATAACCGTAATTTACAAAGGCATCAAAAGTCGCCGAGAGTTTTAGTACCCTAGAATACTTACTTCGAGGAATATTACTACTATATATGTTTTTCCTCATCACCATCACATGCAAGTTCATTACAATCACTTGTCACAGCTTAAATTAAGCTCTATACACTCGATAAGATTACAATGTATTAAATTAGCAATACAACTTCCATTTACTCTAATCTATTATCGATATAAATGAAAAACACCGCGGCGATAACACTATTAGTGCCGATATCATAATGGGCATATCTTGTTTAACTAAATACTTTTGCGAAACACGGATATCGAATTTAGGATAGTGATGCTTTCGAGTGCGTATCGATAATGGCACATGACTACTTCATTATATAATGGTGCTTGATGACGTCTAGCTTTTGAGTTACGTAATTTAATGAATAAATAAGTTATTTTGTTAAGGTACATATTCCAAATTTTCACATTGATTATTCTGCTGCTTTTTAATTAAAGCTTTGAATTTCCATTGTATTATTTTCGACTCCTATAAAGTGTGTAACAATGTAAGCATTCATACAAACGTATTTTACATATAAAACACCTTCATATACAAAAAAAAACAATAAAATTAACTTACCAAGGAAGCTTTATCATTAGAAATTGATCTAGAACTTAAGAGAAAATGAAAATTGTAAAATTGGCGTATATTATATCTATAAATCCCTAAATATTGAAGTCTTCAACAACTTTTAGAATTATTTTTCGAGGACAAACTTTAGTGCTAAGCCCAAATTGGATTTAGGAACTTAATCCGTGATCGCGGTAGCGCAGCATCTTTGCCAAAATTAATCAGAGATTAAATCATGATTTGACTGATAACAGGTACAAAATTACAGTAATACTTTAACATCGGGCGAAACGATAAAGCAGGAAATACTTACGTAGGTATACATTCATAGCGAAACATAATTAAAAGCTTGGGTCGACAGAGAAAAATGAGCAGAAAACAGTTATTCTTAATTTTGCCTTATTTGCCCTTCGTACTTACAGTGCATATTGTAGTTATCATTTGGTTTAGTAAATTATAGAATATCTTGACTTAGTAATACTCAAGAAAATCAAATCAATCTATTAAATCGTCACGCAATTATAAATGAGAACCTACATTTTTAATATATTGTCCAATGATCTTACATACTCATTGCTAAAAAACCTCCATTTCGCAAAGTTAAAATTGCGAATCGAGAACTCGTCCATACGTCATAGAAGCTTAACCCTTTGTGACACGAGATTTTATTGATATCGCTCAGTCGATTCGTGAATAATAAACCGATTAAACTTACGCTAAGAAGGCTTTACTCCTCGCATGACATTTAGTAATTGAATCAGCAATCAACACTAGTGGAAACATTTAGTTTTTAAAATATGTTAATACGTTCCCGCGACGGTAGCCTGAGCTCCGAATTAAAAAAGAAGCAAAGAATATATTAATACCCTTGTCAGGAGAAGCGAGAACTCGAAATAATTTTCTTACACTAATCCCGAAAATATATCGACCATAAATAATCGCTTGTATCGCTTTCTGTCAAACCGAAGCAGGGATGGGCAAGTCTCCGTTTTGTAGTTTGTCGATAGTTATTCAACTGGACTTGTATGCGGTTAATATAAACAGATGTGCTATCTAGCGTCTCGTGTTAAAGATAAATTCATGTATAGACTAATCGTCTTATATATACACACACAAAATATTTAAACATATTAGAAGAATTGAAATTATATACGAGTATATTTCAAGGGGGGTGAGCAGAATCGCTATTTATTTTTCGTCCCCTAATTTAAATGAGTGATGTTTTTCGCAATAACAAAGATAATGAACATGGTGAATTCATGACAATCTAGTATATTTTTCTGTTATAATATATTCAATACATCGTACAGTACAACGTAAACACAATTCGATAAGCTTTTTCTATAGGATTCCCTAACATACCCCATCACTACACACATCGGTCTTAAAACGCTGATTAAAATATAAAAATTTAATTACAGATTAGTAAATCTTCAAATTTCATCTCGGCTACGTTCATGGCAAAATGATTTAGCGTTAATTTATGTGGTTCCTTACCTTTGCTCGAACCACTGATGGGATTAGATACGCTATTTTTTCGCCTTTTTAATGGGCATTGATGCTTAAGGATTAACGTTTGAAGTACTTAGAGAAGTAATAAATTTACGTATTTTACACTTAACCAACATACACACAATCATAGAGTCAAAGTACGTTCAGTAAATATGTACTTTGTGAGTATATTTAGATAAAAGTCTTCCTACTTTATTATTATCGTGTAATAACTTCATATACAATATAATTTACGACAATGACAAATGACTCAGAGGTTCTGTATATCCTGAAGGTATAAAAGATTGAAAGCAAATGTATGCGCAAAGTTTACGACCACAATGGTTATGATTAGAAATCTCTATATTTTCCTTAAGAATCTGAGTTTCAATATTTCAAAGGGTTATATTAGGTATTAAGAGTTACAATCAGAATTAAATAACGTCCCTCGACCACGTTTGATCAAATTATCGCCTACTTACAAACCATAATAGTGCCAGACAGAACGGCACCTACCTGATTGTATTACCAAACCACAGGTTAAATATCTCTTTTACACTCAGGATTTCAAATAAATTCATAGGGATACCATATTTAAAAAAAACATCAACAAAAGGCAACAATAGAATAAGCATGTACCGTTGTAATGCCTTTTCTATGAGGAGTTAATTGAGCTATATACTGACACCTTGCGGTGAATAGCCAATTACAAATATGGCCGAGATTAATTGTTGAATGCTTGTAGGGATGGGGTGCAACGGTATCTGAATGGGAAAGTATTAAAAAGACATGTTAAAAAGAAGTTGAAGTATGAGTTTTTAATTGGTTTAATATCCGCTTGGTTAATCTTTTGTTGATAATTATACAATTTTATTTTAAGTAATATTTGGCTGTATTTATAAACTTTTCTTTTTTCATAAATTACTTTACTCTTTTAAATAGAAACTATGAGTTACTCTTAAGTTATAGCTATATATATTATATAACCAAAGGGTTAGAATACAGTATTCAACAATAAGTATCACTTTTATTGCACCTATATCAGATACAACATCAGAATATTGGCAATATAATTCAATTAAAGAAGCTTTAAATTGTACCTAATTCGTCCAGAGATACCGGTTTCAGTCCTCGATTGAACCCAGTTGTGTTTGCTCCAAGTCCAGCCCTAACAGAGCGCGTGTGTTTGTGTGAGGGAATTAAGAAAGTGGCTTCGCATTTAATTTTCGTGGCAGGCTTCACTCGCCGGCCTCCTTTGTGTTTCAGTGACGTTTCAATTTTCGAATAAATTAAATTTCGAACAGTTCTTTCACACCTGTTTTCTTTCCGAACTCCGATTAAAATGTAAATTAAATTAATAATTTGACAGTTATTAATCGCCGCCATTTTGTTGTGGCTAGTCCTTTTTGTGTGCAAACTTTTATTTATGTTGTTAATCAAGAGCGTTGGTGTTAGCTCGGCAGACATTTCAATTAATATTGCCTATTAATCATATTTGGTGTTCTTTGGGAAGTTGGCGTTCTCGTGGGAATGGGTAGATCACTGCTCATTAATTAATACATTTGTTAAAACCCGTAAATGGACATTGCCAACAAGTTTAAATTTAATTTGCATGATATATACTCGTAACATGAGTCAACGGTTTTTAGCATAAGCACAGATAATGTAATACTATACAGGCATAAGCATAAGTTGCTTTTGCAGCATAAGGCGTGTGTATGTTTTGCATATTATCTAACTTGTGATTCTATTTTCATAGTCTACACTAACTTGGAATACAATAAAATATAATCATATTTATTCCAGAATATTAATTTATATCCTATTAAATATAATCGATTTAGTTCAACAGTCAGTGTTCCCATAAAATCGGGACAAAGGAGTTAAGAATTCCAAAATAAAATGTCCCCGTACCCAATGGCATAACGAGCGATATAATTCGTAAAATATTCTCTTTGCTGACAGCTTTTGTGAATTATATTCGACTTTATATTCAATGGTCTTTAACATGTCATATGAATTCCAAATTAACAATATCGGCACCGATTCTCGTTCAAATTATATTAATATACATAGAAGGAAATAAACCAGTTTTAACTTTAGAATTTAGTCATTATATTACGTTAGTAAACTTAAGAATCAAGCGAGTTTGGGAGACATAATATTTCCTTGGGCATCTTTAGCATAACTATCAGGGTAAGCTATGCCAAGAAGAAAGGTAACTGGTTGATTTTGATTTTTCGTGCCACTGCAGCATATAACCCTAAATCCCTTTAAAATAAAGATGTAAAATAGATAACCACACAGATAAGTTCACATTTACTTTTTGGTAATCGAGGTTCTATCCACATACATACATACATATTATGCCTGATTCCTTGTAGAGAGGTAGGCAGAGATCAAGGATTCCCATTTGTCCCGATCCTAAAAGATTACTTTCGCTTCATTGATACTCATACACCTCTTCATACATACACGGTAGTTATTGATTAAAGTTCTGTCCATCTAAGGAGTAATGTGGTTGCGAGTGTGTCTGTACTCGTATATCTCGTATGTATTTTCTTCATTTTCATTATATTTTGACATTATTATGTCAAGTCAAAAGGTTTCTATTTGTGTTCAATAAAAAAATTTTGCCAGAGGTTTTCAAGCATGTGAAATTTGTAGCGGCGTAATAATATCATAATCACGTGTTAGGAGAATCAGGGTTCGCACCTACGCACCTTATAATATTATCACATTATCATCCGATATGATTTTACTACAGGACACTTAAATGGTTAAATTGGATCGCTATCGTGGGCCGAAATAGATATTAAATAAAGAATTTGGTGCATATTTTGAATCCAATTTTAATTTCATCTAAATACATGAGCACTCCTAATAATACTTAAACTATGTTTTATGTGTGTCCTATTGGGGAAACCCTATTATTGACCCCTATGATAAATATAAGCCTGTTTATTCATACATACTTTCGAAAAGTAGAATTTTTATACTAAGAGAAAACCTGTGACAGACGAATGTTTTGACTTAAATGAGTGTACTGTACTTATATTAAATAAATTATTTTAAAAACATTTGTTTTTGGCATTAAAT
This sequence comes from Leucoptera coffeella, assembly GCA_030578115.1. Classification (NCBI taxonomy): domain Eukaryota; kingdom Metazoa; phylum Arthropoda; class Insecta; order Lepidoptera; family Lyonetiidae; genus Leucoptera; species Leucoptera coffeella. Next base: position 124,642 of record JAMBLF010001144.1, on the reverse strand, counting down.
AAATATCATAATAAGCTTTTTTATAATCAGGAAAATGAGACACATTTCCTTATTTGGATTTTCTATAATCCTTATTACACATCCAGTATACTGCTTATAACTTACACGGTAACACAAACGTGATATGTCATTCCCGGAGAAAGAGAAATAATAAGAATTCTGTATTTATACATTAATTTATAAATATTTTAATTTAATCATTTAAACGTAAACTATTATTTCAGAATACACTATTATTACGTACCTACACATAGATACACTCACACTCATTCACTAACCCTATGTACAAATATATTTAACTAAAAGATATAACGTGTAATTGTCCTTACTCAGTCTTAAAATTTGTATTTCTAAGTACAATTAGTACTGTTGATTTTCCTAAAACAATAACAAAAATAAATAGAAAAAGATTTGAGTTAAGTATATTATAAATTGTAGAATAAGATCTAATTTCAGTATATTATTTATTCCCGTATAATCCACATACATGCTACGTCCAAAGCCTAATAAAAATTGCAGCTAAGAAAATCATTATGTAATAATAAAAATGAAATGTTTTATTTTATTATTCTTAGCGAGTAATCTACTTGTTAATTTAGTATAATTGCAGGGTAGGAGAGAGGAAAAACCGTCACCTTCTACAGGGAACAGTCGTTAATTTAAGGTCCTTAAAGTGTTCATACAGATATCTGTTTTAACAACCCATAAATTGAAACAACACTTCTTTTAACAACGAGGTCGTTTCTTAAGAACAAAAGATTGAGTTATAACTCTCAGACTAGTGTTGGGGGAACATCGAATGGGTATTTACTGGAGTTTGAGTATAAAATGTTAATAATGCAATAGTAAGATTATAGTATGGGAGATCATTTATTTACATTGAAATAAATATAGGTACTACTTACTCGTCAAAAGGTATCTAAATACTTTACGTACTAACTGTATTGAACATTAATTTTCCATTAGTTTTATTTATATGATATATCTTAATTCAAGTGATTTACCATGTAAATTATCAATCAGAGAGAAGAGAAATTATGCAATTTCTAATTACAGTAGCTATTGTATAAAGTAAGGCACATAAGAAAATTATAATTAGATTTTAAGAAAGTTAGCGTACATAAATATTCATGAAAATAGGTAATAACTAAGTAAGAAGAGTATTTAAACGTATGATTATGATTTCACTTTACAGATTTCGAATTAAAATTTGCATTCATCCAAATTTCTAACTAACGTTTAAATAAATATAATTTCTCTTTTACCCATTAGATGTCATTAAGCACGAACGCAATCTAACAATGCAATCTGATTGAACAAAAAGGAAAAAGTATTTGTTAATGGACACAAGTGTAGTGTAAAGAATTTTAAATTACAACGCCCATCCAGCTCCGATAATATTGCAAACTTTCATACGGGAAAGTTCATTCAAAAATCACCCTTGTACCTTGGTTATAGAGTTTAAAATGCCAGTGTACTGTTCCGCAATGCGCCTTTATTCCACATAATCACAAAATGTCATCAACATGACACAAGCATTGATTGATTACCAAAACCTGTTACAAGTCACTTGGCGTATGAAGTTATTTTCGTTGCCATTATTGTGTTAAAAAACTATTTTATAAATGACATTATTGACAAGCTCTTTCAAGAGGTTTGTGCCCAGTAAAAAAATTACTTAAATATTAATTGGGAAGTAAGTAAATGTTAATTAATATTCAACTGTTAGTAATTGTTTACAATAAAATATAAGATTTCTACAATATCTAAGAATTCCCCAGTTCATTCAATCTAAGATTTTATGTTTGCAATTAACATTACTAAGCTATTGCACCTGTGTATTGAAGATAAAACATATAAATTTTCAGTACCCAATTAGCCCTCTTCATAGTTGAATTTTATTTGTAGAATATTATGTAGCTTAGGAGGAAGTATGTAATAACGATTAATTATTGTTTAAGTAACCACAATTTTAACAAGAAATATCCCTTTAACTGTCTGGTTAAGTTTCGCATTAAAATTCGTCGTAAAACATCATCCGTCGTAAGTGTTGTTAATAACCATTCTATGAAAGAGCAACCATCAGATAGGTCCATAAAACCAACAGTTCCACCTACAAATCAAGTGGAATTATCCCGTATGCAAATGTTGTTGTGGCTATAGCTTGTGAATTAAATGTGATAATAATAGCATTCTTATCTGTCAAAGCGATTCGCCACACCACAATCACGAGGAAACGCGAACGGGCTTTAAATGCTTATTGAGTGTAAATGAAATTGCATTTTAATACCAGTAGATAAGGATCAGTTTCTAGGGCTATTGTTGGGTTGGGTTCTCTCGTTTGCAACTATGGGCGGTGAAGATAAGGTTCAAAGTGAGATGTTGTGCCGTGAAGTGAGGTTAGATAGAAATCTCCCGCGCGGGGTGACCGCATATAATAATGATGTTGCCAGCAAAGGGTCATTATTCATTTTTTAATACAGCACGTCGTGTTATGCCGAAATGACATTTTCACTATGCTAATGAAGTGGCGGTAACAAGAGGTAATAAATGCCGCACTGTATTGAGTGTTTATTTTCATTTAATCTCTGTTTTGGTCAAAAGACTAATTGGAAATTGACAGTTCTGCTTAGTATTGCATAAATTACTACTTTTGTTTTAACATATATTATACATATTTTATATTAACGTTTACAGAGTGCCGTATTTTAAGTTTGATAGCTGTAGGTTGAATAAATCGTCGTCACAGTCAGTGTTCCTAGTTTATTTGAAAGTAAAAATTTTTTTCTAATTATTTTTGTCCATTAAAAATTTGAGCAAATTTTTCGTATTATTGTTTATTATTTAATGAAACTTCTTTCTTACTAATGTTGTCTAGTAACTACTTAGTCATTTATTTCCTACTTTATATAACATAATATAACTTTTTAGTTAGATACGTACAACTTTTTAAGCTCGACAAAAATAATAAACAAACTAAAGTGGGCATGTACCACATAAAAAGCATTATGGGCACGCCAATACAAAGTTGGAAACCTCAACTTGTAATCGTTTGCGAACTGTCTTAGAAGAATTACGATCGTTTGGCTGTTACATGGGATTTCTTCAAAGGGATATATATTCTATGTGTATACCCTAGGGTTTGTTTTGGGTTGTCCCCTGCACCAGTGCTTGGTAGTAACCAGCCAATGTTATGTCTCAATCAGATGCTGTCGACGCAAAAACAATTTGCTTTACATTGTATTTCACACTCGTAAAACTCACAATGTGCATACAAGGCAGATGGAAAAGGTTTAGCACCAAACAGGTCTTATTGGGGAAGACAAATATGCCTTTGTCTTGTCTATGGAATAAAGTACTTAACAGTAAGTATTCTAATAATCATATTATCTGAATATATTCTGAGTTCATTGCTTTTTACTAAGAAATCATCTTTCAGGAACAATATTGACGAAATAGTTACAGAACAAATAAATTCTGCCACTCATCAGGTACTACTAATAACTATTTTCAGGCTAACGCTCCTCTTGGCTGGAGGCATCCTACTCTTAGGTTTAAACAGTTTTAATATTGACTAGCGAGAAACATAAAAAGAATGTAAGCTAGCTGCCAATTTTTTGGTCATGTCGTAGAATTTGTGGTAAATGAATGGGCTTGAATACTGTCACCAATGTTTCATATGACATCACAATCTTCATATATTCATACTAAATTTCACTTACGAGATATTATCCCATCTCCGATGTTCCATCCTCCGAAAAGGTTTAAACAACTCGAATGTACACGTATGTTATTTAGACATATTCTTCTATCACGATCTCTCACATTTGCATACGACCTTAATCTAAGCTATCAGAACTGTGGTAAATATTGCAGCGCGTTAGCTTAATCCGACACCCACCTGACTGTTTCCTAGTTAAGTTATCATCACAGATCTCCCCGTGACGGATACGGGGGAGGTGATGTGATTACAGGTAATGGAGCTGATTGCTACGATAGCTAACCTGTTTAGGGAGGTACTAGGCTTAAAGGTTGGTGCAGTTGCCCAATGTGGAGATTTTGGATGAGTCTACTTACTCTGTCTGTATATAATAAGAAAGGTTACGTTCCAGTTATTTCTAGGTCTGTAAATAATTAAACTCAAATAATCCTTCCATACAATAACCCGAATTCAATTACAGCTATTAAAGTGTTAATACTACTCCCATAATAAAAAGAAAACGTTCAAAAAGATAAACAATATCACGTTAGTATAACACTAACTTCTCTATATAAAAGATTTCCTTTGTTTAATCTACTTACAAACATCCGATACTTTTTGAATATTATTCAAGTTGTACTGGCGTTGACATAAACCTGCATTGCCATAAACCTGCATTGCACGATAGATCCAATTTACATCTAGTCCCTTCGCCTCTAGTGAACCAAAGGCAGCTAGCCATTCTTGTTGCGTCCCAGACTAGCACGTGTCCAAATAAAGACGTAGGCCCATTGGTTGTGTTCAGATGTGCCGCGTTGCATTCCGCCGCAGCGGGGCGCTAGCAGCGGGGCGCGTCGTTATTAGCACCTCGCGGCTCAAAGCGCGCCGCCACGCACGCCTCAAGCGCCTCTTACACGAGGCTGGACAGAAAAGATGGAAAGGAAGAAAGATTGAAACAAGGAAGACAGAAAGATTTAAAATGTTGCAGCTGTATACAAAAGGAAAACGTACATACGTTATAAAACAGTGAAATAGAAAGATAAACACAAGTTTGCTGAAAGTGGAATACTAAATAGGATCTTACTCAGCTGTATTGTAGAGTGTAGACACATCCAAAGCACCGGTGTTGTATTGAACCTACAATTACTGTATGGCTAAACCTGGAGAAAATAAATGTTCCTCAGTTTCATTCAACAGTATTTTTCTACAGAGTCCTAGTCAAAAAAATATAGTTTACAAGCAGAGAACAACATTACGTTTAAATAAAAAATAATAATGTAAGCCTAAGTGTGAACTATATAAGTATCTACTTCTATCCCTACATCTCAACATTAATTAAAAAGCTTAGTCGAATATGTTCTAGATTACAACGAAAGAAGAAATATCAACGATCTAAAATAAATCCCGGACAGTGTAACCGCAGTTTAAGGACTGGCTCGCGCATACAATATGTCTCACCTTTATATTCTGCTGTCTTCTTGAATTAAGTGAAATCATTTTATAATGTTATTCGTTCGAGTTAGTTAATGAATTCCTAGGCCCTAGTTTCGACTTTGTGTTTTTTTATAAATTAACATGGACTTTATGACATTGGGTATTTAATTTACATTTTATATGGTGTCTATGGTTTTAATTATGTCAATGTGTTATTAATAGTCGGAAGTTTATGATTGGTTAGAATTATTAAATTTAGTTAATATTAAGGTAATAGTGAAAGAGATTTTCTACAGAAAAAAAAACTGTTAATGACATCTTTATCGCTAGGTTATAATTATATATAATTAGTAAATGTGCATAACATTAAGCATACAAGATATGTACTTACAAATGACATAGATATATGTAAGTTTAAGACTTCTAATAATCTTCTAAAACAAACTCCTTTCACTAAATATCCTTATTAATTACAGCAATATTCAACCAAAGAGGATATCCATTTTATATTTATTTTTTATTAAACCTCGTTACTGTAACCCACTCTTACGCAGTCACACTTACACCTGATTGGTTCGCTTTGGCCACGCCCCCTGCGCAGTTGTAAAACAATAAATGCGTATCTTTATGGTCATGACTTTATTAGGGGCTAGTGGGAGAAATGGCCGAGCTTTGTGACTTAATTGTGTGGTGCCATACATTATATGTAGGTATTTCATAGGTACGTCATAATCACTGAAACTGGATAGGTTTATGGACAATTATAATCTCATATACTTATTTTTAACTAAAAATAGATATTAGTGGGTGGGTACGTATTATTTTAGCAATGGATTGAAACTTTAATTTTATTTCTATATTCTTGAAATGACATTTGTAGCTTGTTGAAAGGAACGACAAATTAGTCCCTACTTAATACATTCCTAGATCAACATCATGTTGTATCAAGAAATTGATAAACCAGAGAGAGTACCGGCTGTTATTAACAATTGAATTACCAGGTTATTAAATTACTTTACTGTCGTTTCGCCTAGAGATCACTTGAATGTAAAATTGAGATATTTACTAAGACAATTTCTTTCACCGATACGATCTTTAAATCTCTTCATGCGCGAAAAGTCGGCATGCAAATGTGTAAGTAACGAAATTATTTTCGTAATAAATCACTCAGAGGTATTATTTGCGAAATGGTCGTTTAGAAAGTGCATTGTTTCGGAACAGGCCGAGAAGACAGGCAATTAGGATGTAGGGACCTTATTTTACCTTACCTTATTTAAATATAGAAGTACCTACCCACTTCTGGAATTTTTGTCATTTTTAAACGAACTTGACTCGACGAATTGGTACCTACTACTCGAAAGTATCAGAATAGTTGTAAAAATCCTGATAGCAATAAAGTTAATGAGACAAAATCTCAGCAAGGAGTAACGAAAGAGATGACGATTATACTCGTAGTTCTTATTTGTAAACGTTTTAAGTGTATACTTGGTATCGATACAAGGCGGCGACCAATAAAATCTCCGTATCTGTTGGAAAGTAGAGGCGTAAATATTTGTGTGTATTAGGTAATGCAATCCAATTGATGATCAAAAGATAATGACAGTTTTATTCTAAATGTTTTATTCTTCAGTTTTTTGTGCGAACGAAAATTTGTCAAACACAATTAGGTACCATTAACATTTAACAAGTATAGTTACACTAAACAGACAACCTGTTATGTCAATTATCTCAGCTTACACTCATTTACTTTATGTTTCCGAGACAAGTTAACTTTAGTATTTAATTTCTAGTTCCCTATTACTCTAAGATACAATTACACAACTTTTCTTACTGCATCCCAAACAAAAGGAGGCGTGACCAAAGCGGGGATCAATTACAAACAAGCTGATTCTGTTAGTCCACAATCACAATATGAAAACACATCTATTAAAACTGTATTAAAGCATCGGCGTGAGCCCAGCCCAATGGGAAACGCATCCTCACTCGGCGGGAGAGTGTAGACTTTGAAAGGTTAGAGGAGGCATAATAATTACAAAGAGGTATATTGGGCATAAATAAAAAAACATACTATTTGTTAAATGTATTAATTCATAAGCAATATTTTGGATTTCATCCTTACCGACTTGCTCTTATGCTGGTGACCATGGGATTTTTTTCTTTTATGGAATTAATAATAGTCAGCACCAGTACACGGCGACATTCCATGAAAAAAAACGCGCAAATTGGCTACTACTGACTATCTAGTTTCGATGTGACCATAATCAAATATCACGAAGAAGCGAGACAGACGAGCGAATTGACTAAGCCATCCATATTTATCATGTATTGTATGAATGGATTTTTTCACCTTATGTACCTGATAATGTATGATATATATAGTATATAGGTATACATATACATATATTCATACATCTACATCACCAACGGGATAGGCAGAGATTATCGATCGCCACCTGAAACGATCCTGACAAATCTCTCTTGCTTCACTCACAGTGTATGCAAAGTAACATACATTAAAACTTACTTTAACCCTGTCTAACCTTCCCAGCTCTAGACGCCGACACAGGCAAGTTATTAACACATCACCGGCAGAGGGCAGACAGAGAAATTATTATTTAGCCGGTTAATAATGGAGTCATCATTTGGCCTGACAGGTTCACACCTTGAGACGAGCGTTTATTACCGCTCGCTGCGAAGAGTGGGGAGGCAGACGCACTGCCTTCAAAACGCTTCCTTTGTACGAATATGTACTATAGAGTATTCGTGAAAGAGTAGAGACTTTTTAAACGAAAAATTGAATATATATATTCCTACATGTACGTTGTTTAACGTCCCTTTTGGAGTGAACAGAACCTTAGAAATACGTTCATTAATATGTCCTAAGTCACTTTTTAGCACGACTATTGGGCTAGTGGAATATTGGTGTCAGGTTCCTAGCCCGTCATAGATATCCGAGATATCCGAGATTCCATTGAACCATAGTCGCTTAGTCGCCTCCTACGACATGCAGGAAGTACCTACTGCATCTGGCTAACATTCCTTCTACATCTCAGACTCGCACGGGACCTAATAAAACTAAAATTAAATACAAACAGAAAACTGATAACACGATTTACATATAGTCGATCTTATTATTAAGCTTGTGTAGGTATTTGTTTCGGTGTAGATTGCTTTTAATTTAATATTTGTAGCCCTCTCAATGTAATGGTGGAACTGTAATAGTGCTAGCACCATATAACAATGTAATTATGAAAATAGTAGTACTTCTATAATTTGGTCTATATTGTTGAATAAAGGTAAAAGAAAATTTTAGTTCCTCTTTGAGCATATGGGAGATTTAACATCAAAGTTCAAAATTCAATATCTAAAAACTGAACTATCTTCCTAACTTAATATATGTATAAATTATATTCGCGTTCAGGTTCAAGAATATCTTAATATTTATGAGTTAATCGTAGATATGAATCATGAGATGTTCAGATTAAGATTATAGTACGGGCAAGATGAGATAATTGACCTAAGTAGTTACTTATCAAGTGATCCTTAGTTGCTAAGATTTACAATATATTTCTATAATCTTTTACGAATAAGCTAGAAATGAAATTCACCATACTGTTTTCTCTTCTGCTTTCGAAGAACTACGACTTAGAAAATAATTCAATTTGTGCTCAATTTCTGTTCGTTTCGTATTAAAGCTAATGAATATAAACACAATGCCACCATTTTCTATTATTCTATGTCTTCCTAATAACCTCCAATGTTTTATGGCTTTGAGTTCATGTATTTGAATGTATTTCCTTTTATAGACAGCCACAGTAGAGGTATCTCTGCGCTGGCGCATATAAACCGTCTAATTTAAATTAACAGCAGACTCTAATAGCTTATTAGCAATAAATTAGCTATTCAATTATGTTCCGTCGTAATTAAGACGTAGACGCCTTCTCGCATATGGCGTGCGTTAATTTAATAACTTTCTTGTTTGGTTGCACCTTTTTGTTCAATACGAATTTACGACATGGGAAATAAAGGTTTAGAGGACGAGTCTATGAGAATATTGACTCAGTTTTTGTAATTCAATCATAATAAATTCATGTTATGTTTGTCGTAAACGTTGCTGTAAATGTCAGGAAGTGGTTAACGTAGCGTGTGCGTGAATTAACTTGTAATTGACAAGGTAATGCAGGTCCGTTTAGAGATGTACATTAAATATTGAAATAGGTAAAATTAATGAAGCAAGCAATTTTCATCTTCTATTGCAAATTGGAATAAACCTGTTTAGTTAGTAAATCGAATTACAATAGGTATCTTAGATATTTTACAAGTTCATGACGTAATACAATAGAGGGTGCATGTAGGTAGGTACAAACAGCATACTTAGGATAACATTTTAGATGCGAAAAAAAATCCATCGTTTGTTGTCTTAATAATTTGAGTGGCTCATCGTACAATGCGTAAATTTTCCCGCTTCTGGCATATCATATACGAATCATTGACATCCACACCTCCTCATACACACTCGGTGGCGGTTAGAGATACTTCATATTCACCCTAGTAAAAGAATGCCAATTAATTTTCCTACAGACATATTTGGACAAAACCCAGAAGGGAAAATATAATATTAATTTAAAGACGAGAAGTAATAACAAAAACTCATTACACACCGGCGCACTCTCAGGGTAAGCCCGCCCGCCTCCCCGATAAATATCGCCGGAAAGGTATTAAAGTAATGAACCGCATGTTTAATTAATATGAAAAATAATAATTATCATAAAATACGAGGCATTGTGGTGCGCGAGACGTGGCCGGCCACGCTCGATCGCAATCGTAAAAATACGCCCGCCCCGCCGCGGGAACATGCATGCACTGTGGTGCCGAAGGGAACCAAAATAGATCCTACTTCAATAGCGATTTATTAAGAAAGAAAAATATTTAAGAAAGGAATATAGAATAATGATTGGAAGGTGCATCGGGTCCAAAAGACAGCTTGACATAAGTAATAATTTGATATAAGTTTGACTCGGAACTAAGAACATCATGTTCTAAATTCATTCACATTCACTAATGAATGCAGTAAATCCAGTGTTTTACTACTTTTACACAAATGAAATGAGTAATAAAGTTAAATAAGATTGGAATAAAAAATACGAAACTAATTATAGTTTTGGTTGTTGCACACAAAAAATACGTAGAAAGTTAACGCATTCAAATTTCAAAAGTCTTGAAATTTCTAGTCTTTAGTCAGTAAAAAATCCTTTATTTATGATTAATAATTATTTCTAAAGGTGTTCAATCTTAGCTTTCAGATTAACTGTAAATGCACTCATATTTTAAAAGTATTGACGATGAAGAAAAATCCAATAATGCTTGTATAGTTGACCACTGAACGTATTTCTTTATAACTACACATAACCATACTTTTTGCCAGTCTTTACTACCAAATAGCACCACAGTGCAGCACACAGGCCGATTGTAATACGAAAAGGAATTGCGGCAGTGCCTTTCGACCCTAGATAGTATCGGGGAAATTTTTCATATCATAAGCTAAAGGGCTAAGCTCTGCGATTATTAGTGCTTAATACAAGTCATTAATACCCTGTTTGTCCGTTTTAATGAAGGGGAATTAAGCATAATTAATATTAGATGGTTAACCATGATGGTCTGGATGTCAATACTATACTATTCTAAGCTGTTTTTCCACTTAGTAGGTTGTGAGGACTTGTGAATGAAACTTGTTTGACTATAAGAAATGATCCAAGAATTGATACATATCTTTAATTTTACAACATTATATCATCTTTTAAGTATTTTTTAGTCACAATGCAATGGAGCAAAATGATATTTCAGGTAGTTAGTTCATGTAATTTCACTTACCATTAGATCATCTATAACATACTTATAAATAATTAAAATGATATTTTTTGTGTTTAATGAATTACTTTCACAGTACTTTATTTCAAAGTAGTATAATTTTGTTGAAAACAATTCAATTCATCAATGAACGAAATTCATAAAGACTTATCAAAAGTTATACCGATTTCTCTAGTAAGTTTATTAGGATATATATTCTATATCCTAGTTCATAACACCCTGAGGGTTCGAGAAACCCATCAGGACTTTTAATCGGCACAATAAGGCGTTAAAAGAACCAACCTTAATAGTTTGTTAAGCGATGTAACGCACGAATAATAACCCCAAAGGCCAGTTATGGCAATAACAATGAAAAATAATAACCAGATCCCGGATATTGGGGTAAAGGGGGATACTATGGTTAGAAAGACGATGTATTATTAAACAAAGAAAGAAAAGACTGTATTCACTGCACTAAATAACATTGACACAAACAATAAATATCAAGAATGAAAAACTTTAATGCACTGAAAAGGTTGGAAAAGTAAAAATAAATTAGTTTTTTACACAGCAATGGCACACAAAAGAACTATTTGTGTGTTTGTATTAAAATCTGTGCTATGCATAAGTTTTAATATGTGTTCGTGTGTGCCTTGTAGTTGTGAAATAAACGTTTTTTTTATTATTATTAAAGAGTTTAAATGCAATCAATGGAACTAGTGTGTGTGAATTTGGGTGTTTCTTGTTTGCTTACATACAAAATACAGATTGAAATTTTGAAATTGATTCATAGTGGAATATTATTAAAATAAGCCTTTCAAATGAAGTTTTTTTTTCAGGCTATGTATTAATTGATTAGCATACATACTGAAAATTTATGTCTCTAATTCGAGACGTAATAAATAAATGGAAATAATTTATTTTCATACGAAACTTTCACATTTTAATCTTTTTTGTATGTCATATTTTACTTAGAAACCATCTTTATCAATATTAACTCAATAATTGGTACAAAATCAATATTTATGAGAGCTTTTGACACATTAAAGATGGGTTCAGTATAAAAATTTGGCTCTGCTTATCAAATTGAAATGCGATTTAATATTAGAAAAACGAACTTTGCCTATACAATCGAGTTTCGACGGTACCCCTCCCATTTCGTCTTTTTACTTTGACGCACCGTTTCTGTTACAGAATATAAAATTTTATGCGTAGATCTCTCTCCTGTTGGCTTGAAAGCCGTCACTCTCACGACCAGGGTCCGAATCGTGACAGCTGTTAATATTAATAGCAGAGGAAACAACGCTTATTGCTGGATTTAGGCTGTTTAATCTATAATAAGTGCTGGCTGAATGGGAACTCACGGGCTTGAAGTGTGAAATAAAATATTATTGTTTTAGAGATTTACCGCCATTTCCATCTTGTGCCTTACTTTTGAAATCCAGATGAAAATTATGCTCTAAGAAAATGCAGACCTGAAACTTCTAAATTTGCATTACGACTATCACAGACTGGGTACATCCAGTATAACAGATATATATCTGTTAAAACGAAGCCTTTGTGGGACCACACCCTTTGTAGGTAAGACAATGGTCACTCAATCCCTAACTATCCCGTAAAATTGCTTTTACAAAAATACATCGATAGTTTCCGTCTTTATTTATTACGTTCTTGAACGTACACCGCCATCTATAGTACGAGTTAAGGAAACTCCTTGGATAGTAAATTGAAGGAGTGTTCTTGGGAAGAAATGATGAATGGATATCGTGATCGGTGAGTCCTTTGTAACCTTTTTTCTCTCAGTTTGTCGGACTGTGACTGCCACAAAAGAACCAATTTATTCAATTGTTGATTCTGCTTTTGATATCATAATCGATTATGAGCTTATATCAAGTGTTGTGAACGTACCTTAAACCTTTTTCTTGTTTTCAGCTTTACTATTAATCATTTGACAAAAAATAGTTATACACACACTTAAAACAAATATTCTTTATGTACATGTATGTTATCGAAATGTTTTATATCCTGTGGAATTACTACGATTTTGAAAGTCATACCTATCCAACATGTGGACAAAAGAACAAAATAAGAAAAAATCAGAACCTCAGAGCCACGATAAAGTTTCCTGGTTCACATAATAGCAAGTATATTGGAATTGTATTGTAATAATAAATAATTTGTCCCAATTTGAGACAGGTTGCTAGCTCATTGCTTAGATGCCATTGATATCTAGTCCCTTTGTCGCCTCCTACGACATGCCAGGAAGACCGGCAGCTAGTTAACACTTTATTTACATCCCAGCGTGACGAGACGGGACGCAACATGTATGAAATCTAAATGTTTTTATCCAAAGCTTATTATAACTCCTGAAGTAATTAAAACCATATGGGGTGGGGTGTACATAGTGATGTAATGAAACTACTAAGTTTGAGAGAACCAAAGATGACCTGCCCATGAAACAGCATTGTTACATATGATATATTTAGGTAGAAATAAACCTTCAGTGACCATGGAAAATTATTCTTGTACCATTTAATATATTCACATACCATTTAATAATACCATTTAATACGATTTAATATATTTTCATCACCCTGAATAACTTTACCCAATACTCCTTTACTACTTTTAAGGTTATTTTATTCTATACCCAAAATTAAACGAAGTTTTATTATTTAAGCAGACAAAATTAGTTAGGCCCACAGTATAGTTAACCCGTTCAGGCCGCAAAGGGCCGGGTAATTTATTATGTCCAATAACAATGTGTGCACTATCGCTGGAGTAATTTCTCAAATACACACCTCGCCTGTAGCAACGGCTATCGGACACAAATTAAATAGCAGGCCCTGAACGGATGGCTCAGGATGGGTCCTTCCATGGCGATGTGTTATTGTATAAAATATTAATACGAGTATATATGAATAGTGATTGTCTGCAGAGTTTCATGGCATCTCTCCTCTGCAGGTTTTTCCTTAACGAAATGCCAATATTTTAATTAGATTTAATTGTTTTTTAAGATTATCTAATTTTAACGACAATTTTTCACGTAAAAATGTTTTTTTTTCACAAACAATATGTGATATTATGATCCTTATATTAAGTAAAAAGCATTTCGTTTCATTTAATTTGTTTAAGAAGGCATTAAGTGTATTTTTCATAATATAGACATTTCATTCATATTTAGACTTCGATAACTACAATTTCGTCTACAACCTCTTCCTTAGGCGTTATTGTGTTTACTGTATGTATACCTATGAATATGTGAAATTGTTGAATAAATAGCCAAAAAACAGTTGTGAAAAATTTAACAGATACAGATATGTTAGTTGTTGGTTAATAATTGGAGATTAATTTAAACTACGAGGCTATGATCACAACAAAAGTATAATTTTATTCCAGCACATATTCGACTAATTATACTACTTTATCACGATAAAGCCTAAAACATGAAACAAAATTAAATAATCGCTATTTTTCCTTTAATCCGCACCATGTGAGCACAGCCCTTGTGTGCGCAAATTCGCAACAATCGTCCGCGCGCCGCACTCGGCGTGTTAAGACTCCCATTATTAAAAGATAAGTGACCAGCCAGCATTATTCACTTGTCTGCCCTGCTGCAGATCAGGGAAGCCCCATCATACTCCGAGAGGATCACGAACTCTCCTACCCTCGCATTGTACAAGCCATATTGGTAAGAGATTATTTAAACCGTCAAACAATAATATTATGCAATTCTTTTATTGATATGAAAGGTATTGATAGGTATATCAGAAAGTATTGAGTATTGGTATTGGTTATTAAAATTCAGATAAGTTTTACCAATGGTGTTCAGGAAAAATATGGGTTCGATACCACAAAATTGTTCATTCCTAGATTGACAATATTATAAGATATTCAATGAAATGGAATCTAAAAAAGGATAGAAATATTAATATAAAATAATATTCTGAGACTAAAAGTAGTGTTTAAAAAGCATTTCAAAGCTAACTCATGAATACGGATAAACAAAAGAGATTGATCTCAACCCGTTGCTTTCTCAAATGAGATATTTTTTGTGACTTGCCTAATGACTTATGAAGACGTTAGCCCAAGCAGTCACCGACCAACCAAACCATATTATTAGGAGGCAAAAATTAAAAAAATAGGAGATGAACTAATTTCCTTGGCGCAACCCACCTAATCACCACACCTTGTGGCAAATTGAAAAAGTTCGAAAGAAAATAATAATAAATTCAAAAATAATATTAATTCATAAATAATAATCGTGTCCGGAGCAAAATAAAAATACGCTACACGTCTAAATATAATAAGGATTCTTTTTAGGGCCGGGTCATACGGTGTGTATAAAAATATCTATACTCTTAATTTATTCAACTACTTACTTCTTTTCTAAATTTTTTGTCTAATTCAAAGCGACGGTCTAATATTTTAGATTAGCTGTATATCAGATGCATTGAGGGTTTCAATGGACGAAAAATTATGCATTACCTACTCAGGTTTATTCAAGCATCTGAGTAACTCAGAAATGGATTTACCAATAAAGTTCAGTGCTATAAACGTGAAAGGACCTAGAATTGTGTTTTAAATACATTTACAATTATTTATTTTCTTTTTATTGAGCCGAACATTACGTACTTGGTACGCTCGGCAACTAACTGAAATAATTACGTCATACCTATTTCCAGGTCTTACGCATCATTATTTCTCGGTCCTAACATATCATTGCATTGAAATGTATTCACTTTCTTTGAAATTGTGCATGGGCTTTGATGTTGTTGATTCGGTGAGCTTATATCTGGTAAGCTGCCTATATTTAAAAGTTTGTCCACCGGCATAGTTTAAGACCCATCGCGCTGGATACTGATTAACAGATAATAGTGAAACCTACTGTTGACATTAGAATCTCAACTTTTGAGTATCCCGAAAGTGTTTAAAGTTAATGCATAAGTGTTCAGTGTTTAAAGTATTATTAATTGAATCCCAGTGTCCCCGTGTGCTCGGGGCTGAACACGTAAAATTGTTTATCGAAGCAACAGCTATAATTAGGCGTGGCTTATACGTTATGTTTTTGTTTGGCCCACATTCCCTGATCCTCTAATTTTGATGTTTTTTGCCGCTTCTTTTGTAGTCGTTAATATGATTACACATTTCGAATGATAGCTTCATACGCAACGTGTTTTAGGTTATAACTTAATTTGCCTGGCTCGTATTTGTTTTTTTATTCAACGTTTTCGTTGTTTCATGGCGTTGGGTGAGGGGTTTCAATGTGGCGGGGAATTATGGAATTGTTATATATGTATCTATGTAGTGATAAGTTTTGAAGAGAATTTTATGTATGTTTACAGGTAACATAAAATACTTCCTTGCATATCACAGTTTATATGTCTATCGAAATTTATTTATACAATACAAAATTGGAATTTTGTCTTTACTAGAGGCGGAAGGTATAAGATCTATTGTTGGTCGTGAGGCTGAATTCCAGCAGTGCAAATTAGTTGACTAAAATTATGGTGAAGTTTATGGGAAAGCAGTGTGAGCTTTGAAATTATACATTGATATCCTTTAATCCCTTTCGGGATGGACAGAACTTGGGAGATACATTATCTCCTAGGTCACTTATCAGCATGAATATAGGGGTTGCCGTGTTATAATGGAACATTGTTGACAATTGCTAGCCGATCACCTCTTAGATTCTATTTATCCTTAGTCCCTTAGTCACCTCCTACGACGCCGGGAAGAATGGCTACTAGTTAGCTTTTTGCGTCTCAGACTGGCATGGGTCAATTTAATACGTATGTAATATATCTATGTATGTCTACGCAATCTCTAAATTCTTATAAATTGATAACCCAATCTCCGCCACATTCATATCCCTCGTCCAACCCAAAACTAATAGCCTAGTAGGTACGGCAAGTCTGCGGTCGATTTTTTATAAGCCAAGTCGTTAGTTGTCGGTGATTGAATATGATGGCTTAAATTGTTGGTCCTGATGATGTGCTGGAATCGGTCCACCTCAGATCGGGTTTGAATCAATAAGCGATATTGGTTATTGGGTTCCTCGAGAGTAATTTAATGATGTGCGATTTCCAAGGTTTTTATGTGGTGGCTTATAATATTTTGTTTGGACTGTCTTCTAGTCATATGTGGCAGGAATCTAAACGGTAATCTAGACTATTTTATTAATAAGTTAACGCACTTAAGTATTGTGCTTATCGTATAACGTCATGTTACTGTTAGTATGTTAGTAGTGTCCTGTACCTACATGTAGATATTTTTGGACTATTTTACACTAAATAGTTTATAATATGATATTTTACTAGTAGCAATAATCGACAAGTATGTAACGAAACTTAATGAAACAAAAATAGTTTTCCAGGAACGGAATTTAAGGAAGGAGATTCATGATTTTTACTTACCTTTATTTAGTGTAACGGGCGTGAACTGCAAAAGCTATTAATATTTTACAGCAATTAACTAGCATACCTTAGTAATTACTTTTCAAAAACTGTGCAAAATATTTATCAAATGACTATCGATTACACTCCCTTTGACTCTACTTTTAAACCAATACCCTTTTACAATATCATAAACTGTCTCCATTCGTACCTCATCGCATTGCTAGTGAGTGAAACTGGCTCTGGTGCGGAGGCGTGCCCGTGATTCCTCGCCACTACTCCTCTCTGACAGGAAAATTGACTACGATATTGGTTCGACGTGTAAATTGGACGAGAGGCACGGCCCGGCGTCACGCTATGAGAAGTTAGGGCAGGCGGCTTCTTTTCTTATGGGGATAATGGGTTCATCTTTCTAGGATTTAATTAGCTAGTAAAAGATTCTGTGGTTATGCGTCTTACTAGTAAATTCTGTTGACTTTTTGTCTATCTAGCCTGTCAATCTAGTTGTTCTGTCTGTTTATCAATTGATTGGTTATAGTAGATGTAAAAGTTCTGAATATATTTAAAATGTTCAAGCTTTCTCTTTACGGAAATGTATATATAGATCGCAATTACTGATGCCTACCTAAATTTACATTATTAATTCACAACAGTGTAATTAGCTGAATCTATAATATTGTTACAAAATACTTAATTAGGCTCTTTCTCTTCCATTCCAATTTCGTTCCGCTAGAGCTAATGGCAAAAATGAATTAGTCTTTTGTTTCCCAAACAGCTGAGTCAGTGCCGGTTTTCTGTTAACCTTTCGCTCGGCTTCATTTGCTAAATGGCCGAGCCGGCAACGGGGTCGCAATAGAATCATTTCCTCGTGATTACCGGGAATTCGCCTGTCAAAACGAAATTGTGAAAAATTGCCCCTTGTTAATATAAGTGAGCGGCGAGGTGTTTCGAAGGCGATCGTGTGACCGATAAACTTATGTACAGGCTGCTACGGGAAGCACTGAGACATTGGAAGACCTAGTGGGTGTAAGCCCTCGGGGAATGTATTGACATTCTGAATCCCCGTAGGAAGGAACAGAATAAAGTGTTATTGAGGTATGGAAACAAGACATTAAGGAACATTGTTGATAGACTGAACATGCCATAAATAAAATAAAGTTACAAACAAATAAAGGAGTAATGAAAGTTCGAGAGACCACAATGTCTTAAGCTTTGTATTAGTCATAGACTATGCAAACGCCCTATTTGTGCTTGACAGGTATCCTACGTAAATTTACTCGTATCAACGGTAAAAAACCTCTTTCTCAAGAACAAGTTAAATAGAAAACCTCAACCGCCCTTTTCCCGCCCTATTGGTTCCGAATTTAAAAACAACTTCCGTAACCCCCTATCTAAGGGCAAGTAAAAAACCGCGTCACTATGTACTACTCCTGCGTTATTCAGATCACGTCTTTCCAGGCGCTTAAACTTCGCAAAACGTACTTTTCTTGAAGCTTTGGAGCTGATATTTTTACGTAATTACGGCTCGGGTGGCGTGAACACTGAGGATCATTTCATTTATAATACGTGTATATTATGATTTACTAAGGATATAAAGGCAAGTCGGTATATAAAGGTGGATAGCATGATTGGACGAGAAAGACCGCGTAGAACATATGCAGATGAAATTGGAAGTAGTTTTTCCTTAATTAAGAACAGAAGAGCATCTACGAGAAGACTACTGCATCTGAATGAAGCAAGAGAGATTTGACTAGATCATTTAAAGTGACGATCGCTAGTCGCTGCCTATCCCGTTAGGGAAGTAGTAGTCACTCATATCACATTATATAATAAAGCACTAGCTTACTACTAGCTTATACTTAAAAAATAGCAGTTTTATTTGTATCATTCCATAAGAAAACCAGGGTATATTACCATCAAATAAAGCTTACTAGCCCACATCACGGCACGGGTGCTGCCAGTAAAAATAATTAAGACGCAAATGGTATATCGTGAAATTGATATTACCTGAGCCAACCGCCAATTGAGGGTCACGGGGAACCATTGTTGAATCACTGAAAATACTGTGTGGAGTCACGCTTTTGCCTAACAACTCTATTTGTTGATTCTGCTACAAAAGCTGAGCTAGTTACTAAGTTATTTGACTTGTGTAACGTAGTAGGAGTCATAATTTAAGTTGTGAGATATGGCGATTCTAGAAATATTACTATCCGGGTTTTTGTTTCAATACCAATTTCAATGCAAGTTTATTAATTCCCAAGCACGTTTGTTTTACAGTAAGGAATAAAATTGTGAGATAATTAGAGACAAGTCATATAAGTCATAGTTTATATATGGCGACAAAGCCTAAGAATTAAAACTATATTCTATGTCCATCAATATCTGTATAAATGTCAGTTTCGAGTGACTCTATAACTTAGCTGATGGTAACCCAACTTCTGATTATCAAAAAATATTTTATATGCTAATACAATTGTAGTGCCGAATGAATTGTAAATGGAATGTAGCAGAATCCAGTCGCCTTTCCAATCACGAAATTGTCCTACCAGGAAAATCGGTTAGTGTTACCAGCCTAACTGAAGAAAATTCTACTTTTCCACCGGTAATAATCGTTACGTGCAGGAGGAAATTAACGAAATATCGTTATGAAAATGCATAGTTTGTGACTTTAAATTGAAAGTTATGGAAATTAATAAGTGAATTTTTGCTCTATATGTGCCTTATTTTTAGAGAGTTGGTTAATGTCTTTTCCTAAAATGTAGTTCTAACTTGTTTCTTTATTTATTAACTTGTTTTTATTATCAACATTGATTGGATGCGCAAACAATCTCAAAGTCTTAGAATAAACAATTTTTTTTTGTTTCATTTCTCATGATCCAAACACATTTTTTATATGAACTAAGTATGCAGGTTCTGCTGGCCCTCTTTTACAGTGAATAAATGGACGGACTATAGTGCCATACATATTGGTAGGGTCTTTGATTCTAAATACTTATAAGGTTCTAAAATACTGAAAATAGTGACATGTTAAGAAACTTTAACCGCTACTAATTCACATGAAAATATTCTGTCAGAATAAGGAAATATTATAAGGAGTCCACGACCTCTGTAGAAATTTATTTATCGACAAACACACACAAACGGCAGCCATTTTGTCGAGCAAACAAAACAATAACCACATTAACTTGTGCCTCCATGTCTGTGATTTACTTATGATATTTGTCTTTTGTGAATGTTTGCTTTTAATACAACTTCGAATGGTTTGTAAGGCACGCGATCGTGTATTTAAATTGTTTTTGTACCGTTTCGTTTTTATGTAACGCTCTTTTAACATACATGGTTGTGTTAAACGCTACAATGGCATATACATGCGCGATTTATACAGTATTCCTTTTAACTGTTAAAGGATAGTCAATGGATTGAAATCCCATGATCTTCATTGATATTCAAATTCTCCAATACATTAACATATATTTTTTTTAAGATCGAGAAACTTAATTACTAAATAGACTATTTCCAAAAAGTGATAAGTGTGCTTATGTAAAATTTGCCATATGGCATAATTATGATTTACCAAATGTTCAGATCACATGTTTACACTAAATTGTCGCAAATATTAAGATTGTTTCTCTTAGTTACTTGCACTACATTTGAAACAAGTTAATTTTGTGGTTACCGTTTGGGGAGCAATTTACAAAGTGACTACCGATAGGCATCTGTCGTGTAATTTAGACATTATCTTTGTGACACCATGTGCTGATGATTGTGTAAAATTATCCTTATTTTATAATTCATGTTAAATTTAAACTTACCTAGGTACTTTTCTTATTACATTGTGAAAAATTCGAACCTTGTCTATTTAACGTAGAAAAATTTGAACAAATGTAATATGTAAAACGATCTACCTTTTTAACATATTACATTTGTTGAATTTATAATTAAAACAGCCATTATTATATCATTTAAATATACGAAAAAATAATCATATTATTATGTCCATTGGTGTTGTAGAGTAAGTAGAGATTAAAATAGAGTTTTATACTTTAATTTTTAACTAATTTAATATTGCTTTCATTCCAGGCATTCTCAATTACATATTATATACGTTTAAGTACTAATGTTGCCTCTTTATAAACAAGGTAAAAGCGTAGTCAACAAAAACAGTTCTAAGTACGAAAAATAATTACTCTAAGCAGTCACGAATGCGGCGTTTTGAAAGCATTCATGCAAAGGCATAGCTGCCCTTTTCCATGTATTTTCACTTGAACCACATGTTATGGTAAAACATCGTTCATCTATGAGGGTAATTTGTGCACTTCGCCGTAAATTATTTGTAATAGATCACGGCTTGCTAACACATCTCAGGCTGTTAATCGTGAAGGTACAAAATAAGTTTATTAATAAAGTCAAAGTCAAATGTTTTATTCAACATAAGTACAAGTACAGTACATTCATTGAAAGTCAAAACATTTGCCTGACATTGCATTGGTTGTCTCTTAGCATTTAAATTCTACCGTCAATAAATTGAATAGGAAATTATGCCGCAATATTTAAAGGGTTTATTCTGTGGAAAAAAGAATATGATTCAAATGTTTACGTCTAATTATCTAAGGTCGGTATAAAGATAAAAGTAGATAGTACGAGTAGATAGAATAGTATTAGATAGATAGTAGTAGACACACAGTAGATAGAAGTAGATACATTGTAAATAGACACCTAATTGAAAATGATAATGCTGTGCTGGCATGTGCTTTGAAGAAGCTAAATTTGACTAAGGGTGACCCTTAGGTATATGTTTTTAACTTGTAACTAATCGACAGATTTGATCTATATGAGTTATTATTTCAAACAAGACTATCTTCCAATAAATACCAATTTAGATGCTTATTTGAAGATCAAAGTATTAGACTAATAATGATCACTTATAATAAAACAAATCACTTGTATATTACCACCACAAATTCAAACAGGTTCCGATTCCTAACACTATCTCGCACGCATTAGTCCAATTATTTAGCTTAATGGCGCACCACATCTCCTTAGAGCATAATGGCTTTATACACGGCGAGACCACGCCCCTTCACACCTTGATCGGACATCATCATGCGCCCGCCATTCGATACTACAATCTCGTTGCACGCAACTGCAATTAAAGGTGGCTAGATGGCGCCCTAATACTCGTAGAGCGGCGAATAGATTATATTCTCATTAGGCCAATCAAAACATTGACATTTGTGGTCGAATTATTTCATTAATCTTGTTGCTTAATTTTATTATGAGAGAAATTAAGATGGAATGTGATTTTGTAAAGGGCAGCGGCATAGTACTAAAGAAGAGTTTAGTTTGGTTTTAACTCTGAATAAAGAGAACATAAATAGGTAAATGAAATAGACACATTAGCTAAATAAGTTCACTAGACACATTAATTTCTGACTATAACTTATGCACCCGATTCCCCCTTATTTTCCCTTAACCGCTCAATTTTAAGGAAACCCTAATCACTTCCTATGTAAGTGTTCACCTGATAGTACCTAACTAGTACTTGCACCGCCATACTAGATGGTCTTAAGCCTTAGATAACTGGGAAATTACCCATTGGTTCCGCCTGCTCGACGTATTGTGTAAGCGATCGATGGATTAGCTTTCGTCGAATCTATCATGGTTGGTGAAAGGTGTTTTCAGCTTGTATGTGATTAGCTTTACAAGATGGTTGACAGTTAATAGTTGGTATTGTGTCTTTGAATTGTCATTTGAGAATATGGCTAATAATACATGGAGTGGAGACATTATGTTTATTATCAAAACACTTCTCGAATTGTTAATTCATATTATATCTACATTTTTTGTGGTCGTTGTTGTAAATAAAATAAATAATAGATAATAATGAAGCGTTTATACACAGCCATAAATACCAACACAATTTAAAAATATTACAATAAAAACTTACTAACTAGGTGGAATAGATTGTATAGCTTTTATTTATTTATCGTTTACATACCAAAGGTGTCCCCTGAATCAGCCAATACATTTGTTTCATGCAATACACAAATAATAAAATCGAGGCCTTTTATAATACGTTCCATTACAAAGGAAAAGAAATAAAATCCTTTCTTCCCATGAACACATGACTCCGACGGTCCCATTTCACTTCATTTCATTTGCAACAATTATTTCTGGATAATTTCATGCAATGTTGAAAAAGAGAGCTAATTTTATGTCAACGCATTATGTGGTTATAATTGTTTATTGACGGATATCGAATATCAAAAGCGAGCAAATTTGACGCGTTCGCCACATTAAGGTGGTTTCAGACGGAGAAATATCAAAGGTATTCCGGTGAGGGAAAATATCGTAAAAAACCTGCATTTCTCAAAATAGGCAATAGTCAGTATCTGTATGCAGTAACATGGTTTAACGCCTGTCGCGTGGGATTTTGATTATCGGGTAAAAACGATGATTTTGATGGACCAAAGACTTGCCAAAGGCCATCACAAAAACTTATTTGTTAATGGATAGATGGACGTTCAATCTCTGACTACCCCAAAAGGGCGTGAATGCGTATGAATATATATCAAAGGTAGGTAACGAAGTATAACTATTCCAACATAAAAACAGAAATAAGTATAAAACTTAATTTATCAAAGGTTGAGAAAAACCGTCTAACCTCCTCTTAAAACCGTTCAGTCTGGAGTTTTCATCAGTAACCATTTATTATGAACCCCAAACCCGTATTTGACCAACCTCATTACCCCGTAAGGAATCGCCCTTAGAGAGTGAAGCCGAATAATTGGCGAGTGCAGTTTTAAACAATATTTATGGCGAGAAATTACGATAACCCATCAAGGCGACGTCGCCATATGCATTGCTAATTGTGGCCATTTCGGACTCCGCACATTTCATATTCACGACAGCTTTGTCGCGGAGTGGCGACGACAAGAGTTCTGAGCAAGGGGGTTATTAAAATAATGGACTTGCACTGCTACTGACCCTTGCTGTTAAGGTATTTATATGAAAATAATACTAACTGTTGTCGGTTTAAATCCTTGTGGATGTATCCCGGTTTATATACATCAGGCGATTGTAAATCTAGTGATCTGGGGCACAGTCTAATGATGCTTTTAGCAAAATATCAGTTCTATATTATTAAGTAATAGTGTGAAGTCGGTGGTCGCCATTTTCAAGGTAAAATTTGTCATTTTTGCTATCATTCAATTTTGACATTTTGTCTGTCAATTTAGCAAATTCGCTACCAACTTCACACTATTACCTACTAAAGTGATATTGTCCAAAAAATGCATTAGTAGAATTTGGCCCCTGGTGTTGGTGGCTATTAAAGGTGGCTATTAAAGATAGTACGAGGATAACTTTTTAACATTCCTAGATGTTCTCGCATAAATGAAACCCACAATGATAGAGTAAAAAAATTGCTAAACTTCGTTGAATGCTGACTTTCTGGTGAAAATTATGCTACAAATTTTCCATATAATGCTAAACTAATGTTGCAATCCTTCTATCGGAGGATCATTATATTCTCGATTATGTTTAACACGACTATTGGGAGACCAAATACATTTGCAAAATAACATGCCACTCTATAGATTGCATTCAATACGAATACATCGACATGCAAGGAAGTAAGGCAGCTAGGAAAATTAGTATACTATATATGTATACAATATGTATATATTTCCTTCCCATATAACACAGGGATTATAATAAAACACGAGAATTACTGGATAAGTCATAATATGTATTTCGATTCAATAAGTTATTCATCGCTTAATTATCTTTTTACAACTTAACTCAAACAACATCATTGATAATAATAATATACAGATAATTTAGGATTAACTTAATTAGTTTTCCGTTGCATTATGTACAGTTGATTACAGGTGCTTATTGATCGCTATTTAATGGAAATTTTGGCCTAAAGGCTTGTATTTTTGTATGTTGGTTCTTGTATTTTTGTGTACAAACAGATAATATTCTTATGAATGTTGTTTAAAAATAGAAGAATGCACTGAAATATATTCGAATTTAGAACATAATATGGTGAATATTCAATTCCATTGTCGTAAGAATGAATTAACTGTATGTTATTTAAAATATTTAAATGTCTGTTATTCACTGTGTCTATCTGTGTTTTGTTTTTTAAGTTCCTGTTATTGTGTTGTATCTGTACTGAATATGCAATCATTGTTAACACTATTTAAGAAAACTTATACTTTGTATATTAAATTTTCCTACTGATTATTGCACCGAAATTCATTCGTTTCGATATAAATATTACAGTCAATATATTAATCCAAATGTAGAATAAATAATATGTTTAATTCTATTTACACTATCTTACGGCTATATAATACAGTTTTTAATAAATATTCACAGAGATATGTAAGAAAATGATAAGTTACTGCGACTACTGTTGACGTACTTGATTTATCAATAATTAAAATAGTATTTTTCCGTATAATTATAATCAATTAGTTTACATAAGTTAATGCTAAGAACTCATTAGCTTATTACTTCAAATGAATATCTTTAACGAGAATCTATTTCCCTTGAACCACGACAGTTTCATTGCAACATGCCATTGTATTAAGATTTGAAGTAAGATCAAAACCAATCCTTTATCATTACTAAAATAAATATTAATTCAGTCAAAACTAGTTAAATAAATATAAGATAGTAGTACAACAGTAACGCAGTTTTAAATTATTCAACATCACAACTACATTAAACATCTTTAAGTTTTTACCTTACAGTATGTTCACAAGCTATTCTTTCGCCGTTTACAAATCGCTTACTAGAACCACTAATAGTATGAAGTACATTGTTTCCCATCATTCTCTTGATAGTTCTACGCACAATGCTATAAAACTTTACGACAGTTTGGTCTATACCAACGAAATGTGATTTCATAACCTCACATTATCATAATCGAGCCTCTTCAAACTTAAGTAACTACACAACAAGTAATTTTCACGTATTCAATAATGATTCTATGCTGAACGGATTGTGTTTTCTCACTCCGCCGTTTCTGGCGAGGTCCTGGTCTGTTGAGGCACCAGCTGATAGGTCTAAGGAAACCGCCCTTGCTGTGTCAAAGTCGAACTTTTCAAAATTACCACCAGGGTTGCCAAAGGGATTGAAGAACGACGTTTGGGGTTCAGGTGTGGGACTGAAGTTTCTTCCTGAGTGACCATCGGATGTAGAACTATCTGAGTGGTTCATTCCATCACCTCCCGAGGCTCTTAGTCTTCCAGTGAGCGAGAAGTCTTCTGGTCCTGAATCGTTGCATGAATCTCCACCAACCACATCTATCATGCATTCTTCTCCGTCGGCGTCGATGTCTGAATCGGAATAGAGGTTCCGGTGTTGTGCTAGGTATTCGGCCTTGAGAGCTTCGAGGTCTACGGCTATACCTTTAGCGCGGAGCTTTCTTGCTTGCCTTTCGAGAGCTTTGGCTAGCTTCTTTCTTCTTCGAGCCCTGGTGGATAAAGAACAATTCGTTAGCACAATTTGTTACCAAAAATAATTAAAAGTTATATAAAAATGTATTGAGTCTCTAACATCGTATACTTCAATCAAATTAGTTCACTGTGGCATGTGTATGTTTGAAGATGACATTAGCTTGTACTCCATTCTGACATTTCACATTATCTACCTAAGCTAACATTTTACCACTATATTTTCCCTTACCAAATATTTCCCATAATTGACCTTCATTATCACAGAGACTTTGTTAATCTATGTATTTTATTTCACAACACAAGCGAAAGGGTTCGTCTGACTCAAGAAAAATGTGTTCCCGTGATATCTACCTCTCCGTAGGGAGACTCTGTGTATGTAGTGTTCTAGTCCATGTATTTACCTCTCTCTAGCCCTCAGCTCATGCGGTGGAATGGGTTCTCCGGAGCAGGACTGAGGATGGGCGTTGTGAGCCGGTCGCCCTGGGCCCTTCTTTGTATGCTCCTTCTTACGCCATTTTGCTCTTCGGTTCTGGAACCATACCTGGGAAAAGAAAATAAGGTTAAGGTTGGATTCGTTATGAAATAGAACATTTGTTAGTTATAACTTTTTCTTTGGTTTGTGTTTTGCTATATGTTTAATTAATGTTTAAATGATATTAGTCTAAGCGTCTTTGTTAGAATATGAATCATTCATCAATATATATACCAATAATGTTTTAGGAAATTTGTACGTCGTTAGAGTAACCTTAACGGTCTCCGCATTATGCATAACACCATGCTAAAAGCTACTTTGGTAAACCAATAGTCAGTCCTATTCGGTATTTTCATTTTCGGTAAACACAAGCAAGAACAAAAAACCCGTCGAGGCCTTTCAAGTCGGCAGGAATGTACTGGCATCTCATAAATGAAGACATCAAAGAACATTCAATTACTACCTTCGCAATAAGGCGGCGTATTATGAATCGCTTAACCTTTAAATAGGCACAGTTTCAATGGGCCGCAATTTACATAACTTGCAGGCCGGGCCCATTATGCCAGACTTTTGCATAAGTTTCTTGTGTGCGTAAGTCCTCTTTAAAGGATTATAAAGTCATTATTATTCCATCTTTTCTTCGGGCCACAATAAATATGGTTTCGCATCACACTTGTGTATTATTCTGTCAGCCATTAAAATTGGCATTCGAATTATAAATGAGATCCTCACGACTATCTTTCTTTAAAGTCACGTTTGTCTTTACGTGCCAATGGTATAGGCAAAAACTATTGAATGCTACATTGAACGATTTTCTCAAATCGATATCACCACAATCATATCCATGAACCTTCTTGTACATTCACATTTGTTCCTCACTCGATGCACACAAGTCTTAAGATTAGAATCAATCATCTAATTTGATCTTTTTCTGTTATTCGCGGATTGCCTCGTCCAACTATACAGTATACGCTATTATAAATATTTTTTAAAGAATGTTAAGTACAGATGTGTACCAGTATACTGTGTTTATGTATCATAATTTAACTATTGAACTTCCTAGCCAATGACTAATACAAAGTCCAGCCGTGCTGCAGCGAGTAAACAAAACTTAGTTCAACATAAAATGCATGAAAAATCAAAGAGATATTGCAAAAATCCAATCAACTTTAATAGGTCCTGAGGCACATCCAGTGAAATTCATAGCTCATCAACGTTAGGGTAATAGCCCAATAATATCTAAAATATAAGGTCCTAAGTCTCTCCGCTAAAAAATAAAATAAAACACACATGCGGGCATCCACGCCAAATGTCCTACTTAAGTTTACGACCTCGCCATCATATTTTATATCCAAAGATAAATATTTTAATGGCCCCGTTTCAACGGATTAATTTGGATTAATTTAATAAAAGTCCCCAACTGCTTTTTGCAGTAACATGCAGTTTTTAACCTTTTTTTTCTCTGACACTATCACGCTTTTGGTAAACTGCGAATGTAACGATTAATCTATTTTGGATTAACAACATTTTTTGGGTCAGATAGTGTGGGAAATGTAAAATCGTTAATTTGTTATTGATGTGAACAATATAGTTAATTGCTAACCATTAAATATCTTAATTGTACGAAATAATTTAGAATTTATTCTAGTATTGGTAATGTACTTTCACAATGTGTATTAATTGAGTTTTCTGAATAACATTGATTACGTTTCATATATTTAATAAAGAACCTAGTTCAATAGTGGAAAGGGAAAACATGTGAAACATTAATCGCTAAGTATAACTTAAGCTGTACAATTAATTGTATTATAATAATATATCCAATCCTGCAAAGAAATAATATCGCCTAAGAACATGCAAGTCACAACGTGCTACTTTGAGTGATATTCTTCTAATGAGAAAGTATTTGTGAGAACCATCGACCTTATATTGTAAAATTCTAAATACGTAACAATTGCGAATGTTAAAAGTATGTATTTATACTACATTCATATATTAGAATTAGGACCTATAGCTAGACTAAGCATGTATAAGACGGTGTACGGACATCAATGAACCGAATAGTTATTCAACTGAAATCCATCACATCTTCCTACCACACTAAGAAAAACACACATTGGGTATACATCAACCTATGTGAACGAAAAGTACATCACGAAACCCACAAGGTGTCTCAACCAATCAAACCACCCTCCCTATCGACAGGCGCAAATCCTCGTCGCCATTTGCCAGAGCAGAATAAAAGTCTCCGAAGCACCTAACAAAATAACGAGATTCATACCAACGCCATTTGTAGCCCTCCCTTCGTGTAAATAAGCTCCTTAAGGCTCTGGGGTGGGTTTTCATACTGCTGTTCTTGAATTTTAAAAGCAGGATCTTAATATGTGAATTGTATTTTTTATGTCAATGTTCTTACATCCCGATAGTTATCCTGAATGGGATCGTGGAAATGTTATTTCTTGGATATTTTGTCAACTCTGAACGTAATGAGGAATATGTATATAAGATCCATATTTTGTAAGTATATAAGTTGGGGATTAGATTTGAATGTATAAGCTCTAGTAAAACAAACAAATGATCAAATCAACAAGTTTCATGATTTACGCATACACACATGTCACTTCCGATTTCCTCATAGATGGGTTTGTATAGGTACATCTTTCTAAATACAGACAAACAATTTACGCTTCATTCTAAAATAAAAATAAATATATCCGTAAATATATCCGCGATTGTGGAGATGGAAACCTGAACATCTGATTACCCCGCAAGGGTGAAATGCCCGTGAACACGTTTGTCTTTTTTGTAAATAGTAAATGCAGTTTCAATTGATTTTAATACAAAAATCTACCCTTTTCTTTAACACGAGACCCCTGGTTCTTTGTATCGACATTCAGTGCTGCGTGTTCCGCACTTTTCCCGCTGACTGGGCGATTTTTCCCCTCGAGCCTGATGGATTAATTTACAGTTATACGTCACGGGATGGTAGGCGTTGTCTGGAATAGGATTAGACTGGATGCTTTGGGGTTTGTTGATAGTTTGGTGGTTTATAAGTGAAATCAGCTGTTTCCTTGTAAAGTCTAAGGTGGAGTGTGTTTTAAAGGTAAATAATAATATAATAGGTGCTTAAGTTATATCTGTTTCACTTATATATCATAGGAATATTGATTGCTAAGATATGTTAAGGAAATCTACTGTAAGAAGACCTTTATCCTTTGATACGTGTTGTGTTAGTATCTATTAACAGCGATAACACCACTAATTCTTACGTTACATTATCTGGTGATACTTAAACTTTGGTAAGCTATAATAATAATATTGACATATCTCAAACCTGCTACTACCCCAAAACACCTAACATTCATCCTGCTCACATAAAAAGAAATACATCGACTAACATACTAGGCTTACTAAGTAAACCATAACATTGGTTCCCTGCACACCTACAATTAATTGTAACTGATTTAGTTTTGTGGTTCAACGAGGGGAGGCAGTGTTGCCATCAACACCTTAATTATCTTTTGAGCTTTTGCCCGCTTTGTGAGGGGAGCACGCCAAATGCGCAATTGGTAATTGTGTTGCCATGATTCGGACTAAGCTAAATAATTACTGTGTTTATGACTGTATGACATAACTAGACTTTTGATGTAGACTAAAATGATGACGGTATTCTTTGTGTCATAGTTAGCCAGTATCTAACAAGACGATTTAGGTGCAATGGTATTCATATTCACTAGTATAAGTAATAGTAGGTATTTAACGCATTCTATGCCAAAAAAAAGGACGAAGACCTGAGCTAAATAATCAGTTTGTCAAACCATGCTGTAAAATTGGTGCTGTATTAGACAATATTCACAAATAAAATTATTCTTGTGAAGAATCAAAAGTCTACACATTTTGCCACATATTTCATTTTGTACTTAATTTGTCTTCATAACGACCGATTTGTGAAACCACAAGTTTTACAAAAGTAAGTGTAAAAGAGACAAATGCATGTTTCCAAGTTACTACTGGAACGTGACTACGAATCTATGAGTATTTGTCATTTAACTACACGTAGACTGATAGGGTTGCCACTTATTTAGTACTGGGTTTTTCATGTATTTTATATATAATTGAAGTATTTTATTAAAATATACTAGAAGTAGAAAATATGAAATTCATGTAAGCTGGGACTTCAAATTAGATTAGATTAAAGAACATTTTTTTCTAGGCGGCAGTACGCAGTGTGAAGAATAGAAGAGCATGTTTGATAAGGTTAATAGGTGTGAGAGAAGCAGGAGAGATTTGTCAGGATTGTTCCAGGTGACCATCGATAGTCTGCCTATCCCGTTGGAGACGTAGAGGCGTGAATATATTATGTATGTAGCAGCAACTTTAATAACTTGAGAACTGCTTGCTGATTAACCCTCCATAACTTTAAAAGAGATTGGGGGCTATAGTTTCATTGACAATAAATAGATAAGTCATTTCTTTCTAGACATTTAAAAATTATATGTATCATGTTAAATAGGGTTTATAAGTTATTGTGTATTATTATTATTTTGCATGAACATAATTATGTCATAATATGGAAGGGCAGTTACGTAGAAGCCGGCTCAATAAGACATATAACTGTCAGATAGACGCTATATTGAAAAAGGGTGACGTCAGGAGTACCTGTAACCGCCAAGTGTGAATGAGAAGATATATGAGTGTCAATGAAGCGAAAGTGATCTGTCAGGATCGGGACAAATGGGAATCCGTGATCTCTGCCTACCTCTCTAAAGCGAATCAGGCGTGATGTGCATGTATGTATGAACATATGTTAAGATAAAGCTATTAATCTCCATTTATGAGTCAGACTGTCGGATAAACGAATTGTTTGCTGTCCATTAATTCGACAAATCGAACCAACATAAATACATAGACGGTGATGCCATAGATCAGATGAATAATCCTTAATTGGTAATCCTACAATTAAATCAACGTTTACTATATAAATTTAAAATTTGTCGCCATTTGTTATAGTTGCTAGTATATACTCATTAGCGAAAATCACATCACAAGTAGATACATAACAAGTGCTGGTACGTAATTAAGGGTTTGTCGGAATATCAGCGTTGGCAGGGTGAATTACACACAATCAACATTAGCTGAGACAAATCCTATTCACACTTGCGCGGGGTTGCCATGTGCGCTTGGTTCCATAATTGTAAATTATTATATATTAATTCTTTTCTCTATTTGTGTTACTGCGTCTAGTGTGAATAAAAGGAATTTTATTTTTTTATTTTTATAATACTACATGTGCAGAAGTTTTGTAGTATAATAAAACCTCTTTGAGACAACCTTGTAACAGTACAACCTTTCTTTAAAGTCTAGGGTAAGTAGTACATGAGAAACAAGATAGTAAAACGTACGTAACAGAAAGGGATGACTGTATATCTCACGGATTTCCGTATTCCAGCCACGTTTTGTCGCCTAAGCGATATATTTAGTGTTTTGTTTTTATATTCAACGTTTGTTCAGAATGGATAGGGAGAATATAGGTAAGCTTTAGGTATTGGAAATATATTGACGAATATTTAGTTAGTTACATAAGTGAAATAGTAGTAATACTTTGAAGAAAGTAATAAGGTACTCGAATAATTGTTTTATTCAGTAGGTAACGTAAATATGTTTCCAAATGACTTGTAATTATGGATTTGTGCAACAATAATTATCTTAATTATAGCATTTTTATGTCAGGGTTTATTAAATGAATAAATGATTGTATTAATATTTCAAATCTAATATTATGATAACCTTGCCAACACAACTTATGTTTCTCATTCACTCTGTCGTACCCTATAATCGTACAGGTTCAGTTGATCTATCCTGGCTAGTTCACCGCATATTCATGGGTTATTGAAGACGGTCGTTTAGGCCGAGGCGTCCGTCGGCTGATTGGGCTGCGGCGTTGCGCTACATTTGAGCCTCTTTCCCTCACTTTGAGGGTGAAGCCATACCGCGGCCGCAGCGCCCTGAATACTGATGCGAGCCACCGCCCTACCAAATGAAATTGGCATATAAATGCAAATTTTATGCTATGAATTTTAAAATGGAGCCGATACTTCCGCGCTCGCGGCTTTCACTTCACGAAGGGATGAAATTAGATTATAATACGATACTTTCGAGCGAGGAATGGGACGTTAACGGCACCCACTTATGCGGCGGCCATAAAGCCCCTTACAAAGTTACCACGGAGTTTGAAGCACCATGTAGGCGTTGTTTATGAGCCGACCTTTTTCTCGTGCCCGCTGCGATGAAGACGTTAGCGCGCCTCCGCAGCAAAAAGGCACAAAACGAGACAGCCTTCGAGAGCAAAAAGAGTAATGGCACGCCGGCATTCAATCAGAATTGATCGTAAAAATCGCCGCTGCAAAGGGAAAGAAATAATATCGGACTTCCAGGGCAAAAGGAAAAAGACTTCATTTTATAGACGCAAACAAGTCACTTTAAGTTTATTGAGCTGTAATCGAATTGTGACGTCCCTGATCGCGGGGGCAAAGCGGAGCCTCGGCGCATAGTGCCGTCCTTATCTGGCGAGGGCGATTTAAATCCATGCTTTTCAATCGTGTCGTCTCGCTCGCCTCCCTGGGGAGCTGCGGGGAGATTGCAATCTTTTGATTTATACCAACTATTAGAGCGGTGCGGGATGCTCCGTCTTTGGTGAACAACGAGATCCACTAGATAAATAGGATACAATGGATGTTACCACTGATCCTACAGACTGATCGGCTTATCCGTGTCCCATCTCTTAATAATCCCGCAACAATTCAGTTTCGTACCGCGCATCCACTCTCTTTCAATAGTAATGGTCTCTCATTACATCGATGTAATACTAGTAAGCTTTTTGCGGACAATAACTGCTATATGATGAGGCCTTAATGTCGCCAATGATATTGAGTTGTAATTGAATTGCTTAGTCATTACGTTAGTGCCAACACCGGAAAAGATGTTCGAGAATGACGAAGCATAATGACTGAATTGTAAAATATTACATTTTATTTGCCAAACGTGACTCAGAGTATTCATGCGAGGTTCTATTAAGTTTATACAGTTATCCAAGGTGTAGAAGGGATGTTATTAAAACAAACAGTTTACCCTCGTTGACCCCTGGCAGCAAACGCACCAATTCCATCTAACAAAACTTTTTATATGTAAAAACGTAGTGGCCAAGGTCCCCACGGACCTTTTATGCGGGTTGGCCCCAAGAAATCGGGGCAAATCGTCTCTCATACATTTTGAACGAATGTTGTTTCCTTTGTACTCCTTATGGCCAATGAACGGGAATTGACGTGGGGCTAACCAAATGCGAATCTACCAAAGAGAGTAGGTATACAGTTTACGTACTTATTAAAGTTGTTGAAGACCATCTATTTCCTCAAAAGAATTTGGTACATACTCATGTTTTATGTGTGTGTTAAGTAACCCAACATTTACGGAAAACATTTTTTAAGAGAATACCATAATCAAACTACATTAGCTTTACATCTATTTAAGTGTAGGAAAAGAATTTAACCTCTAGAAGATTTTTGATCACTAAACAATAACATTTCGCTAGACAGCCAGCACCCAGAGAACAAATATTAATATATATAATTATACTTAGCCAGAGAGATAAATCTTTAGATTCGTTATGTTCACTAAGTAAGTTGTACCTACTCAGCGATAGAATATACAACGTTGAAAAGATTTCACTCATAACAAAGTAGTATCTGTACCTACTCAACAAAGAGCAAACAACGTACTCATATCCAGCCAATGTGCAACAAAATAACAAAGGATAAGAGCTAATAAACCCACAAGATGGGCAGGTACGAAACGATTTGAAAGATGTAATTAAATGGTTAGTTTACATCAATGTAATTACCAGTCTGCCAGCCGCACTAAATGAAGACATAAAAATGCAACGCAGTATTAGATGTATAAAGGTGCGCTTAAAATACAAAAGCTATAAAGGAACCTAGCTTACGAACATTCAAGGGTTTAGTGCTGTAACGAATGGCGATCGTAGTTTGTTTGCAGTCCATGGTGCTGGGTGCAAGCTCTTGAAAGTTACGCGGGTTGCATGAATAGTTTACAGCGTCACGTGTCGTCAAAATAATTATGAATGGTTTAGAACAAATATACGAGAGCTGGACGACAAATGAAATGTGTATGCGCCTTTACGAGGTGCCATTGTAATCTTGTTTCTATTTTGAATAGCTTTGTTATTAGATGGCAGGTTACGGAGGTGTTAAAATGGCTTTTATTTGCACAATAACATATCGCTAGGAACGGAATCATGGCAATATGTAAACAATTAAAATTATTTTTAATTTTCTCAACATTCTAAATTTTATAACATGTAATGCGCGTCACTTTAACTACCTATTTAAGCATATTATAATATCCAAATCATTCAGCTCAACTACATGTATTTTTCTTTTCAAATATTAAGTAAAACCCTATCCTACCGGTATCTTAAAACTCGTAGAGAGAGCATAGATTCTGGAACTAATACATAATATAACATTTTAGGTTCATTATTTACTCATAATTTATGAGTAAAAACTACTATGATAGTGTTTTAGCGGAAACTATCTTAAATTCGTTACAAACGTCAATTACATTTTATCAACTATCTTATATAATCAAACATACAATTGAGGATTCGTCATCTCTGTCTGTAGAGAAACGGCAAGGTACACCAGGACTCCAATAATTCATTTTAGGCATAATGGTAGTTTAGTAGAGTCTCAATCGTACGTCAGTAGCAGCTCAATTGTGTGAAGCAATAATGTTAGTAGATACTTTATATGATTGAATGTAAGCCATGTCACCTTGTTTACACTGATACATATATCTATCCTTATAAGTATACTTACAGCAACTCTGCTCTCCTTGAGGTCTAACCGCATAGCCAGGGCTTCCCTCATGAACACGTCAGGGTAGTGGGAAGCCATGAAGGCTCGCTCCAGCTCTTCCAGCTGCCAAGAGTTGAAGTTGGTCCTGGAACGACGACGTTTCGAGCTGTCACCGTCGTCGTCGAGACCTGGAACGAATGGGTTGGTTAGTATATTGTTTATTTATGTATCTACAAAAGGATTATATAGAATAAATGGAATGTAATGAGATGACGTTCGTCGTAAGGATGTACGCAGCATGAAGAACAGAAGGGCGTGAATGTAATAAGGGTTAAAATAAATGATTTCAAGAATATAATAAGGGTGTTTGAACTAAGTTCGGTTGGTTATCCGACGTAAATATGATGACGAAAATAGATAAAGAAACGTTTAGGTGGTTTGAAATGAAGCGAATAAAGGAAAAAGGCGGTTTACCAAAGAAATTCATATAGCCAAAGTGGACAGAATGGTTGAACGGGATGCTATACGTGTTTACCTATATTTATTTATTAAATATACAAACTGGAGTAATTTTTATTAACAGAAGAGTATTAGGGACGTAAATACGTTAATGTATCTAGAAAAGACCCAGTTCTTTTGCAAAACCTTCTACTGTTTCTAAGGCAGTCTCATAACAGAAGCAACCTCAGTAAAGCCATTAGGTTCTCATTTAATAGAGTCGCAATAGAGAGAACGATATCAAATTCAAACAACAACTCCACAATAAAAACAAAAGCGGCGCTGGAGGCCAATAAAAAACAAAACACGAACACATCGCGTCAACTCTCCGAAAATAGAATATAATTTCTAATTCTCTCTCTGTTTTAATTAAAAGAGGTCCCAGAAGACAGAGAGCACGATAGCGTAACCCGGTTCGGATAAAAGGGACGGATATAAATTACTCATTTCACTCTCCAAGGGTCTAAATAAATTAGACGTGATTAAGAGGCCGCTTCTGTAACGCGGCGCCTTTTTGATAGCTCAGTTTGTTAATATTAATTTGGGTTCTCGTACATTTTTAATTTAGCCGCGTAAAGATGTTATTATGCGGCCCGATTTATGTTATAATGGAATTTAGTTATTAACCGGACCATTTGGATACGAATAACTGGTTATTTGTTACCCGTGTATTGATTTGAATGCTTAATTTTAAATAAGTTCATCATTGATTGTAGCAATTTGTACCTTGGTACTTATATTATGCTAATACAATTAATTACCGATTACAGTTATTAAAATGAAACTTTTGTTTATGCTTAAATACACCTATAGAGAAATTTGAAATGAAAGTTAAACACAAATTTAATAACTTGGCCTTAAGTTACCCCCTAAACATTTGACGGCGCAAAAGAGACAGCCAGACCACCCCTAATTACGGGTGTGAGGGAGATAAATAGATATGGCCAAGGTATTAAAACAAACGAGCGCTCGGGGCCACAGACAACCATTTTGGTGCGTTTTAATTTAGTCTGTGCTGAATCTGTTTACTTGAAATGATATTATCGTGGCTACAATTTGGAGGTTCGGTTCTTTGGAGTTATATAGAAAAAAATTTGAAATGAGATAAAGACCCGTTTTGGTCTGAAAATTAACGCATTTTTAATAATTTATCAATTCCTAGATACAGGTAGTGAAACATACTTCCTGTCACGTTAGCTAATGACTATCTCGTTAACAAGAGAATTTGGGGTGACAATAGAATAACTAACTCCGTAGTTTGGGTGTTGGACACTTTAACATTGGCATACATAGCAAGGCTATGGTCGTGAAATTTTATATTATTGTTCTTAATAACTAAAAAAACAGGTAGTACTTTGAAAAATGTTTAAAAAAAATTATAAGACTCCCTAACATGCTGTGTTTGCTTTTTTTTTATTGTGCGGTAAAACTAATTGTTATTTAACTTTTTCCGACCTGCGATATCTTTCATGCTCATTTGTGTTGCTATTACAATTTTACATAATATACAACTGCAGTTGCATAACATACAATTCTGCTCAATAGCTGATTAAATAACCCGTATTAACGTTCCCAATAGTCTGTGAATTTGCGGTCGCTTCGACACAATTAGCGTCGCATTAAAATAAAGAGATCGTGTTTTTCGCTACACAAAGCAATGTAATGTTGTGTTTTGTTTACTATATACATGGATTACTCTTTAAATAGTGTGCAGTGTTGAATTATGTACATAGGCATTTATTGAGAGAGAAATTGCATATATAAATAGAAGTAGTTCTAAAGAGACGTTATTATGACTTGGTATCTTATTCGCAATGATTATGTTCAATAATTTCATCTTAATTATGTTTCATAAAATACGACAAATATTATATACTTACGTAATATTTCAATTACGTAACTATATAGATGTTAGAATAATACTATAATTTTACTATAGGTGTATTATATTATATTTAATTCATAAGTGGGTAACTGTATTAAAACTAGTTATTTTTAGTCTTCCCGCGACCACGGCCTATGTAACTGGGTCGAAACGTCGGGCAAAATAAAGGTAATCACATATCTTTGTAAATTTATCGTGTTTTGACCCGGTCTCAGATAATTAATAAAATATATTAAAACTTTCACGCATTTAAAGACATGCAATCGCCTAGCGACGCAAATAAAAAGAAAACGTTTTTGAACAAGAACGAGGTGGATAACAATCTTTGAAAACCACAAAAAGTGCGTAATACCCACATAATTACGTATTTAAAAAGGACGCTTGTCAATTCAGCAGCTTTTCAATAAATGAAGTGGTTACCAACGAAATGAGCCCAAAAAATGCAAAATAAACAGTGGCACCATTTTTAAACTGATCCATTATCTGCTGGAAGACAATGAGGTGTTGTAAGTGACAGATGTCTGACAGAAGTGATGGGTTGAGTGTGATCGAAACACTTGAAACATTGTAGCAGATGAACAGGGAAGTGAAGGGGTTTCAATGTGGGATTGAGATTAATTTGGAAACAAGGTAGAATCTGAATATGAAAAATGTTTATAGACGAAATTGCTATAGAATGGTAAGAATTGAGGAAAATTATTAGTTATTATTAGAAAATCATTATTATTATATATAGAAAATTAATAGTATTTGATGAAGGAACGAAATAGTATGAAGACAGAAAACTTTTGTATATTTTTAAAATCAGCAACCCAAACTTAAGAAATGAAAATTTTTGTCACAACTTTGTGAAAAATATTAAAATTTTTAAAATTAACAATTATCTTGAAAAAGATTCTCCCTATAAAAACATCTCTAAAAGAATCTCTTCAATTTCATCCAGAACACTTGGGTATCTTTTAAATGTAGGCACAGTCGCCATTATTCAAACCTTGGGCCCACCGTTTTCAGTTAGCCTGAGTGAATTGATTCGAGGAATAATGAGCCTTGCCGTAATTACTACAGCTATTGTGGTGCTTTTTATTTTAAAATACACCTTTCTTGTAAAGGCACCATAAAAGACCTATTTAAGGAACCCAAGAGCTTCATTCTGTAGAGAAACTTCTCGGTATTTATTTACCAATGTGCGCAAGTGAGGTTTGAGTAAACGTACTCTCTGTATGGGTAAATAATTAGGTTTACAAGTTCACTAAGAATTAGGTTAAGTACTATTTTGTATATATAAGGTTTAAGCATTTTGTTGCTAATGAAATTGGGCCGACGGGAGAAAGATAAATAGTTGTAGAAAATCTTGTAAATTGTAAAAGAAAACTACGACTTATATATTATATTGCTTAATGGATTTCAAATGAAATATCAAATTATAATTTTTGTCGAAAACATTTTCATACATAAAAGTCAGAAAACCGAAGCGACACCAACCGTTTTATATGCGGGGCGCACACCAACGAGGTAATGTCTTAATCCAGATAGCATTAACAGCTATGTAGCTCATTTTTTACAAAGTGTTTCCTCGGACAGCTCTCGGACATTAATTTATGCCAGCCGGCTCCGGCCGCGCTTATTATTTTGCCCTTTACAGTGTAAATTTGTATCTTTTTTTAGGTGAAACATAACGACGCCGAGCCTGCCTCGCCTGTAATTTGCCCACCAATCCCCAGAAATTAATTTGCGAAATCACCACTAAAGGATAAAGCAATAATTTTGTACGAAAATGTGCGGATAGGCATTTTGGTGGGTACGAATCAATCATTCGCATTCTTATGCTGTTTACACTAACATGTTTTCTCTTAGGAATATGATTAATGTAGCCCATTTCTAATTTATATTATTAACGAGATATTTTGTGCATTAGTATTAGTGACGATCCTTAATTAAAAAAAAACCTACTATATTATACACCTAATATGATTATAAAACCTATTTATACTTAAATTAATGTGAATTCAAGATGTCTGACGTAAAAATCCAAAGGCGGAATCCTCCGTAAATTTGGCTCCGAACACGTCGATGAAGACATTAAAGAAAGCGGCTCATCATAAACGTTTTCTCGGAATGGCCGAAGGACAATTTCCATTCTGCCAAATTGAATATCGATCGGATCGATTGATAACGGTGACGGAAATTATAGTGAAGGAGCCCAGACGGCACAGGTCATTCATTTTGTAAGTATATGTCTGAGGTACAACAAATCTACATACATGGAACAGACAAGTTTCTTATTCAGGAAGAACTTATAAAGTTCATAGTATTATTGACATTCAAATAGCAATTGAAAACCTCTTCAGTGGTTATTTTCTTAAAGTGGGAATTACCAAGGAGTACAAGCACAAAGGTTAATAACAAAAAGATACGTATACTACTATTATTCTATTTTTTCAAAAGAACAGCAAATAGAGGCAATATTATTAAACTGTCAAAACAAGTCTATAATTACTAAACACACTTTCGAACGTTTATTCCCTGCCTTATAAGGGATAATATTATTTGTTGATAACTAAAAGTCACACTTGAATACTTTGAACTCAAAATGGTCTATACGAAGTAGTAGCTGTTGGAATAATTGCTAATTATCCAGGTCTCGAATGCTTAGTGAAATTATTAATAATTATATCGTTAAGTCACTTTTGAGTAGTGACGCCACGTGCTTGGAACTCATAATTAAAACATTAAATATTATTATACATAATGCATCACTTATGGCTGAAGCTCATTGAATTATGAGGTGTGTGGATATACTTGCATCAATTATGAGTATACCCTAGAGTTAGGCGAGTCGTGTTTATAATTTTAGGTTACATTTCAATTTGAAGTGTTACTTTATTTATTTCATCTGTTGATGCATGTCTTCTGTTGGATAATTATATAGTACTTCGGAGCCAATATTATGACTTACAAACTTAAGTTGTATAAAGTACCTAAGTCAGTAGTTATTTATCAATAAGTAATATAGATTTATTTAGGTACCTTATTTTATGACAATGCATTATTTAAAATCAGGTATTTTTACCAAAAACTGTTAGTTTAATAATCATTTCGCTTTTTGGTTTAGGGGTTAATCATGCTTATAGGTTTGAGGATATGTACTTAAAGAATTTATGCCAATTTTTATTTACTCTCCCCACCTAGTCTTCACAACATGGCACCTTGTGTGACGTTACAAAATGCGAAACCGTATGCATAATCAAATACGTGTTTATGCCAAAGTTTCAGCCGCATAACAAGAGTAATTTATCAATGCACCGAAGTGCCTGTCAGTCGGGAATCAGTTTTGGGGATCTCACGCCCTGAGGCCAGCCGCCGGTGTTGCCCGATTCAACCGTGATAAATTGCTACCACATATAGCTAAACTGGCTATTTATATGTAGGTAGTGACTTGTGTAGCTTAGGTCTCGTTTGGTAGTCTAGAAAGAGTAGATATTTCGTTATATCTGTTGCATTAAATAGGTATTAGTTCGAGCTATACAATTTAAAGTATGTGATTGCCTAATTTTGTCGTCATCGTCCCAAATAATTAAACTAACTACATATGATTGACATAAATTAATATTTAGTGTCCTGTTCATTTGCTGATGCAAAAAAGGCATCTAATTCACAAACCAATGCAGTCTTAGAAAAGCAATCCAGATTTCTCTGTCATATAAATTTATGTGATACCCAACATAAACATCGAAAAAAGCAATCAGTGATACGTATTCTTGCTAACTGCGGATAAAAAGCAGAAAATGACACTGAGAAAACACGTGTTTAGACACATATCCGTAACGCTAATAAGCAACAGAAAACAATCGTGTTTCTCTACCCATTACAATACAAAAGAACGCGTGATTATGTTAATTGTTTTCACTGAGTGAACAGCGAACGTATTAATTAACTAAATGTTAATTGAAACAAATTAAAAATGGCGATAAACGTGTGATTTATGTCATAATTGTCTGAGTTTTTCATTCGAGCGCCTTTTATTGCTTCGCAGCGGATGGGAAAAATGAGGTTTTTGCCTCAGCTATGGAAGTTAATATGACGATAGCTATGCAGGGTTATTAAATTTTACCTTAGGCAAAACTATATGGTTATAAAATTATTTAATTTACATACAAAGAAACCTTTACTTTAATTATAAACGGTATGCAAATTGAATCTATAAAAATGGACTATGAATAAAGTAAATAATTTTATTTACAAAATACTTTTTCCCAATGTTTGAAAAAACTATTTTATTAGAGTAAGTAGCACATTACGCAAGGTATAGTTTAAGAACATAATATTCTGAAACCTGGAGTGTGAAAAGAAAGACGTTGGGTATTTCAATAATGGGTGACAAATTGTAATTCCATCCATGAACTATATATAGTAATAATATATAATAAAAAATATATCATGTAATAATTATAGTAAAAAACTCTTACTAAATAGTGAAGAATCATAAAGCTGGTTACTTTGTTGAATACGTATGCTTATTTTTGTTAACAATGAAACATATATACATATACATTCACGTCCCTTTTGTCGTGTACTTAACCTTGGAGACATGAAAACACCTTATTCAATTATTAGCATGAATAAAAATAATAAACAAGACTTATCTCCTTATACAATTATTAATTATTTTTATATTATAATTAAACAACACGCTCAATATCGATCCAGAGTAGACCCAGAGAGTAAATCACAGATTCCCTCCCAGTGGCACGTTGTCACAGACTACGAAACAGAGTGACGCTCTTCAGGGAGTCATAACTCAGGTTGTCACGGCTTGGCCTCAGGGCTTGGATACGAATATAATATGCGGCTGTGTAAGCTGCTTCAACCAGTCGTGTGGTATGAGTTACGGGTAGTCGAATGTATGTATTTGTGAATGTTATTGTTAAGGTTGGCAGATTTTATACCCTGAAAAAATGAGTAAACGTAGTTTTCAAGATCATGTTAAGATGTATTTGAGATCTTATCAAAGCTGTACTTAAAATTTAATAGTGGTAACATATTTCCTAAATCATATGCGTAGG
This sequence comes from Leucoptera coffeella, assembly GCA_030578115.1. Taxonomy (NCBI): domain Eukaryota; kingdom Metazoa; phylum Arthropoda; class Insecta; order Lepidoptera; family Lyonetiidae; genus Leucoptera; species Leucoptera coffeella. The sequence goes on along the minus strand of JAMBLF010001144.1, from coordinate 81,002 downwards.
ACTCTTATTAAATCGACGATCGAGTTAACGACGCACTTAGTAAGGTATGTAGGTATTTTAGTCATGAAATAGTAATACTTAACGTGACTGAGGAGATATGTGAAGTTTGACCTGCCCCGCAAAAGATAGGAAGACTTAGTAATATAAGTATGTATAGTAATATAATTCCTACATGTTCAATATCCAATTTCCATCCAACAAACTAGCAAACAAACACTCAACAATTGTAACCTATAAAAAACTCTCAACAATCACTTCCTATGGAATGTCCAACCCGCACAGATAGGCCGATGATCGGCAATAATGAAGTCAATAACAACATTATGGTCACAAATCGGATTAGTTAATCTTTAGTCTGCGAGTGTTTGCGCTCTGAGCACCCCCTAGGGCCCAATATATCAATGCGAGGCGAGGGGTCGCCCATAGACACATGTTTGTTTTTCTCTCTGACAATCGATACTATTCGGGACTTCAATATGAAGTGACTAGTTGCCAATCTGCTTGGTTGGTGTTTGAGTTTTAGTAATTTAGAGATCTGGTATGACTAGCTTTACGGAGATTTTTAATATGCCTCTTCAACTTACTTTGGGTAATTTTAATTTAAGAAAGAATGTCTTTATTATGAATGTGTCCTAATTAAAACTTAATGTATAATTTAGATAAAATAAATTCATCAATTCTACGGTTTACGTCTGTGGATTAAAAACCTTCATTTGTATTGCAAACGATAGATAGATTTGTGCTTTGATTTACCAACCTCTACGTAAAGGATTGTAAGCTTAATAATATTAATTCTTAATGCTTGGTAATTGGTCTTCAACTAAGGTCATTGCTAACCACTATATTGCCAAGGGTACTGATTAGAACATATGTTGTTATTAGCTATCAATTGGTGATAACATTCGGTTCCCGAAAACCAATGTAAGCTTATACAAACATAGACCTGCTATGACTCAATGTTTCTAAATAATACATAAAATTACATACGTAAACATATCAATATGATGCTAGTCTGTGATGTAAAATGAATGCTAACTAGCTGCAGTTCTTCCCGGCATGTCATAGGAGGCGAGTAAGGGACTAGAAGTAAATGGAATCTATTGGGCGATGGGCTAGCATCCTGTCACCAATGTTCCATATGGCATCACAAACTCAATATTCCCATGTCTCCAAGGTTCTGTCTAACTCGCAAAGGATTAAAGGACGTGAATGTATATGTATTTCAAACAGACTATTACTTTGAGATCTTGTGAAAAATTGATCACTTTTTCCCTAGATATGACGTATTTATCGCGATAGGTTCTCGCTTTTCATAGCATTTACTAAGTACATTAATGTCGCAAGACTGATAAAAATATTGCCAAAATAGAACGAGAAACTTTCATAAGCAGATATGAAAGTACTCGTGTACAGAGAACTTTAGTGATAACCAATCGCGTAAACAAAATTACAATTATTCTTCAATTACCACTGCCTAATTTAATTATTAAATTATCTTTGCCTGCGTTTTCTTATCGTAAAATGACGACTGTTTTTAAGTGTGAAGAGATATCGTTATCACTCAAATAATATGACTTTAATTTACCACCGTTTGATAAGAAGAAAGTTTGGACAAAGCCAACTCTTTGGCACGTTTCAATCTGATCATCAATGTATGATGAAATAAATGTATATGTGTAGTCCACAATATACGAAGAAACAATAAAAAGCTTATATGAATTGAAGAATCAATAAAAAAATCAGTGCATTGATAAGGTAAACGCTAGATATCCTTACACCTTCTCTATTAACTCTGCATAGGTGTTAGGTCTTTTAAAAATTACATATATATTCACGCCTTTACGTCCCTAAGGGAATAGGCAGAGACAGAGATCCTGACAAATCTGCCTTGCTTCACTCACACCCATTAACCTTAAACTTTTAACCTTTTTTAGAATTTAGTGTTCAATAATTAATCTCTTAAAAGATAGGCTTTGAGTACCTAATCTGTAACTTCTTTAATAAAGTCCTGAATAAACTGGTTACAAATAGGTTTTCAATCTATTGTAATATCGTTCCCCATACTCAGACTACCTCATTCAGGACTAACATCGTGCATTTGATATACATAGTGATGAAAGTGTCGGTATATTTCAATAATAAACAAGAGACAAAGACGCCGCTATCTCCCTCTCGTACTTGTTAACTGTTATTTATGAATTTCACGACTCTCGGGCCATTCTGTTGATAACATAATTGTTATTTAGCGCAATACTTCCTGTGATTTGATAAATAAGTTCTAGTTTGCGTTTGTGGGTAATCATGTCAGTTATTTAGGGTAATAAATCAACGACCAAGGTAAATAGGTAGCTTGTTTATCTATACCTAATTAGTTTGTAACTTGAGTAATATGGAACTAGTCGCCATTTTTCTTTGATATATGTTACCTATCTATGGCATATATTATGTTTTGGTCTAATATCCGCTAATCATATTCCTTAAAAGAGATATTGCCACCTTTACAATAACTATCAAATGTCTGCAAAAAGTGGTTTTTACTTTAATTTCGTCTTTAAATAAGAGTTAAAAATCTCAGCTTCTATCCCAAAGAGGCATAGACAAAGAACGAATGAGTGAATGAACTTTCCATCTGCAAACTTTGCCCCATCGGCCTAAGTCGCAATTTATAATAATGAACAACAAAGTCTCTCGGGATCCCATGCTCGTTACAGTTTTGAAATTAATTTAACCAAGTTGTTTCGTTGATTTATATCTATTGCGAACTAGACAATAGTTGGCCTAGTCCTTATTAGTGGAATGTTACGTTGGAGATTTCCATTTAATGAGTATCGATTTTCAAGTTTGTTGTACAGCTGATGCGGTACCGATGTTTAGGTGAATTAAAGAGGTAGGCGTACAATTAAATATTCAATGATACTGTAAATATTAAACGTATAATAAATTATGAGGTAACTAAAGTATGAACTTTTACTTATGTCCTATTAAGAGCATGGCTCCAGGTTTCATTGAATTCTTTAAAAACTATAAACTGAATATTCCGCATAGTTTCCATGATTTAGTTTTAATATCTAATTGAACTTAGACGTCATATACACAAATACTTTCATAGATATGATATGATGGTGGTCACTCAAACCTTAGACTACCACAGAAGATCATATATTAAGTTAGTGGCCCCATAATTTACGGTAAATTTTTTAACCAAACTAGATCAATATTCCCACAAAGCTAATCCAGATCCATTGAGCCGCGTCGCCAATGCCAAATCGCGTCAAATGTTAACCCTTAGATCGTCGCATCGCTCTTCAAACAACCTCGCCACCATGGCACGGGTTAATTTTATGCCACATTAAGCCAGCCGGGTGACGGCCACTTTTTAATAAGCTTTGCTACGGTCACCCTTTGGACGGTTACAGCGCTTGGGTATAAATGCACGGTGGGTGTAGTGGTTAAATAGAGAGTCAGTTTTGATTTGCAAAAAAGAAGCACATAAATTTGTAACAAAAGTTCTCGTAGTTACGCTAAAAAATAGTTAATCTCATAGTTACAGATCTTTTTCACATATTTTTTGTCTCTATGATAGAAAGAATTAAAACCCATAATGATGGCTAACAATATCTCAGTTTTGGGTCTTGTATTTGTAGACCATATACAAGACTGTTATACTGAGTCATAAAAATACACTTACTACAAAAGTTATTACAATAATTATTTTTATTAATAATCTGACTAAAGAATGTTTATATAAAATTTCAATAAGCTAAAATTTAGAAGCCGGGTGCCAACTAGACAGTATGTACACCCCATTACTATAACAGTGGTTGCTCTAATACCATTAGCCATGGTGTCTAACCCCTTAAAAGCTGTTTGTTTTCTCAGGATTAAGGGCAATATGCCACGAGGGATGTTCAGTACCATGCCTTATCTCTTGAACATATTTTCGGGGTTAAAAAGGATTAGGCGATAATTTCGATACGGTAGGATCTGTGGAATATTTTGTTTGTAACCAGCATGGGATATAAATAAATAGTTTTATTGTGTAAAGCTTAATGAATAATGGAATAGAAAATCTAAATATCTAATATATAACGTAATCGTAACGATATAACGTAATCGCCCCGGATATAAAAAAATTAATAGAAGCATATGTATAGCTTAATTACAAGAATTCACATAAAATTACTAATACACTTATTTATTTAATTACAAGTAGCCTCATTAAAAACAAGTTATCATTTTTAATTTTGAACTGCCTTAGCTATGAATATTATATAGAGCAGCAATTAAAAGTAATTTAATATGAAAATATATCAGAAACTTTATCAAAAGCACCAGTTTCATTCATAATTAAATTTATAATCAAGCGTGGCAGGCGCATAAACAACAAATTAATTAAAACGCCATTCCATTCCAAATATGAAATTAACACAACTGTCAAATGATTTATTTTTCTTTTAATTTATTCATTCGCTGCCAGTTGGCGCGTGAAATATTCGAACTTTTTTGTCTACAGACGAGAAAAAAACGTGATTAAACGTGGGTGACGATTTTTTTCATCGTCCCCACGCAGAATAGAAAACTGTGATTCGATAACGCTTTCGATTTGGACTAATTAATTAAATTGCAGTATGAAAATTGGTCACACTTTTTTATTTACTTACGTTTTTGTGCTTGTATTGTTTTTTATTAATCTTTCAAAATAAAAACATCTTTTCAACAACATAACTAACTTATTGTAGACTAGAATATACGAAAATTTATTTTTATAATATAATTTTATTTTACTTAGTTTTTTTGTATAAGAGTAAGCCATACATCTACATATTTCTACAGTTTTTTTTATTTTCCTCATTATCCGTATAAAAAGGGAACTCAAAATAAGTATCAAAATTTTCGGCAACCAAATTCTAAAAACTAATTTCCAGAAAGAATTATCGTCTGCAAATCAATGCCTCAAGCATGTTGGAGGTACAATATTACTTTCGTGAAATTTACTACAAATATTGTATTTAAAGTTGTTTAAAGTAATTATGATCTTGTTACCTCTTGTAAATACTTGTAATATCACATATTAAGGTAGAAAATCATTCATTTAGGCCTCTCGAATGCTATTCTGGGAAACGTTTCGGTAACTGAGGTTCATTTTCTCGTATTCATCGCGTTTCGACGAAGTGTTTTGTTGGTTTTTTAATTCATGCTACCTTATATTTTTAACTGAATATTCATATTGCTGGAAATGATAAGTACTTTTGTAAAAAGAACATTAAAAAGCTCAATTACTAGTCACTATTGACTGTTATTTTGTTTCTTGATATTCTATTCATATTATCTTTTTTTTTAATGTGAATAAGTAGATATATGAGGCAGATTTCTTTTATAAATCTTAAGAACATAATTATCAGTAATCATTTCATTGATATAATGATGAAAGTTATTACTAACGGGACAGGCAGATATTTCCGATCACCACTTGGAATGATCATGACCAATCTCTCTTGCATCATTCACAGCCATTAAACTTCTCTTACAAGCAGTTCGGTTCTTGCTACGCATACCCGACTGCGAAGAATGTCTTCAATTTGATCTGTAAAGTTCTATGCGGCGTAACCTATCCAACTCTACCTTCCATTTTGGCTCTATGAATTCCTTTCGTAACCCTGCTTTCATCCATGTGCCGAAACCACCTAATGATAATTTCAACTTATAATAAAGTTGCAAACGGTCACTAAAACCCGACATTTGAAGCCGCGACTTTCATGAAATCAATTACCCTGATCACGTATGAAGAAGCCAACTTTTCGGAACCCGAAGATAAATGGCGAAATAATAAGGATGTAAAATATAATGGCCGGTTAATTCTTACGAAGATGGTTCCGGGTAATTTTATGTGGCAGCTTGTACCCAATTAATCGACTGCTCGACGGTTTCTGAGAAAGTTTAAAAGCTCATTATTTATTAATAGATAGGTAGGTACGTAAGTACAATACTGTATTTTATATTGGACGAATAAGCTTATAACATATCAAAAATGAGTAATTATAATATCGTATCTCAGTATTTATACCATGTAGCACATACTCGTAAAATATTTGATGATAAAATATTTTAGGAACCTGTCAGAGTTTTCTGCGCTACGCTTAAATTGAAAGAAACCCAATGCCTCTATCGATAAGATATTTATTATAAAGACGTTACTGTATTGTTTAAAATCTAGAAAAATATTTTTACAACTAGAAATAATAAAGCGATGAAAATACAGAAATAAATCTGTCTATCAAGTCATCTTTTAGTAGCTCAAAAACGAAAACCCTTTCAACCTACTTTAACTGAGATTCTAACTAAATCGATTCGTGAACAGTCAGTTACACCATGAGGGTGTGAATGGAGTAAATCGCCAAATGTATATATCAGCACCGGAATCTATCCTTTGGGTATTGAAAAGAGACTTTTTAGTGGCAACGCTGTTTATTGGCCATTGCATTGTCACGCCTAGATCAATGGTTATGGGCCCTTTCGGTGAATAAACGGACCGGAATGATACTAATTTTACAGTTGAATGTATTTTGAATAGACTTACTGTAAATAAAGGTGAGTGGAAAGTACCTAATATTGGTTCCAGATGTTTATAACAATAATGATGATGGCTCTTTACTTGATATTTCCTATCAGGGATTTGTTGATATGAGATTGCGTAAAAAACAATTTTAGTTTAGTTAACAAGAAACAAAACATGTCAGTTCTAGCAATTATTATTAGGCTTTCTTTTATCTTCTTGTGAAAAAAAAACAAAAAATGATTGATGAATACATATAACTAAAAATCATATTTTTTTATCCAATATTTGTGGCCAAAAAGCACCATATTCGTGATTCATCCGAGCATCCTCCCGTGACTAATAAGGTCGGAAAGGGCTGATCGGAAAGGGCGAAAGTCAAACTAAATACGTCAGAGTAAATAAAAAAACCAGCGTGTCTAATTTGACAAATGTCTGTTTGCTCCAAGCACTGCACTGTGACACGTGACATAAAAAACTATTTGTTTTTTATTTGACACAGTAAGGGTTAAGCTTTTTTCTATCGTGCAAATTGGTGTGTGTAGCGGTTATTTCATACAAGCGTGTATCGACTGGAAATTTGCAGAATTACATATATTTTGCCACCGTTAACCCTTTCGTAATGGACAGAACCTTAGAGATATAAAATGAGATTCCGGTCATTTATTTCGCTTTATTTACAGTAAAAAATCTCAAAATTTTATGCATCTTGACTTACAAATAAGTACCTAATTATTTAGAAGTTTTGTTGAATATTACGTGATAATACAGTCCAAAATTGTGACAAATAATCGCATACCTACGCATCAAAGTTAAAATTATGGTAAAAAATGCATTGGAATTTCTAATATCGGAAACGCATGTTGCGTCCAAGGGTTAAATGAAGTTGTTAATTCTAACATAAAGCCTTAAACGGGTTGCACAAAAAACAGGAAGACAAAGTTTCGTTCGAAGCAGATGTCCCGATCAATTTATGGCTGAATAACGGTTTGGTTACTTTATTCTTTTATTAAACTAAACACTTCGAAGTATGTATGTTTTAGGGTTAAAAAGGTTAACATGAATAAAGTATTAGATTATAAACTAATGTGATAGGTTGTGTGCTAATCTAGTTTAAGTTTTGAAGTCTTAATATCTTAAAATAAAGTGTAGGGTCCATTAGATATATTTGGTGAATTGCTGCTATGGACTAGGCACCTTAATCCATAGGCACGTTCTGTTTGTACATTTCGGGTTTATTAAGATAACTTATTTGTATATAACCTAGTATATATTAATATTTCACGTTTTATATAAAAACCCTAAACATTTTCCTGGTTCAACAATGCCATTATAACAATTGTGATTCATTAATTAACTCACTTATTTAAAACTATCTTTCTATTCCAATCAGAGTTAAACATATTGTTCACCACATTCAATTACAACCGAGACACCGTGACCGGTAACTTATTGAGGAAGTCCTAACGAGATAATACCAGTATATACCAACCTATAACCGTTTACATGGCATATTTATATCCGCCGAAAGCCCGCTCTGGGGTTTGTTTAAAAACGCCATCGCACCGTGTCGGAGGGCGTGTAGGGAAATGGCCCTTGAAATTGGCTACCACCCATAATAAGGTTCGGGATTCGCACTACCCTCCCTAAGCACTTGATTGATAAGCCTTATTACTTAACGTACAGGCTCTGGAAAGGTCTGGTTAGGGCAAGGCTTGAAGGTTATAGATAAATTTTAAGTAGAATTTTTATATTTGTCAATTCTTAGTTGATAAGCTGGTGTTGTTTATCACGTCTATAAATTGTGGAAGGCTTTAAAGAAGTGTAGATAAATCTCCACAAAGGACCTTCCTAAGGAGTTAAAGAAAAAATCGGAAGTAAAGATAATTATCTACCATTTTAAGTGACATGCTAATTTGTTATAATGCCTTTTATCTAAAGTTCTTACTTTTCATCTAGAACTATAAACTAATCGTAAGGAAGTTTATTTGGAACCTAGTATAGAGAAAAGTAATAATACTACACGTATATACAGTCATGACTGTGTAGATACTCGTATGTTACCAAACAAGAGTAAAACCTGACACTACCCTGTTATACAGTTATTAATTGTCTGCGAATTAATCGCTGCCCTTTAACTGTGGATTTTCGTAAAAAACAAGTACGGCGTGATAAATGACCCAGTTCGTTATGTATGGGGCTACAAATTGGCTCCCTGATAGCCAATCAATTATGTCTAGTTGGATTACTACTATGCAAATTTACGCGTACAGTCAAGATGCTACATAACAGTCGGTTGCTAGGTAACGAAGTCACCTGAGAGTGACTAGAGAAGTTGTAATATGAACGTATGACTTTAGTTGGTCATACTTTGGCATGTTTATGTATTTATTTGGATTTGCGGTAGTAAACATATGTCTATACATTTAGTTATATAGAAATAACCATGCGCTCTCTCTTTACAGGTTTAATACTTTATTTTGATGTCTTTGGCTGGGAAGGAAGGAATATTATAACTCATCTGTCTCTTTTCGTACAATTATTGGTACTTTAGCGTAACCTTCCTACTACTGACAAGTTATGGAGGTACTTTCAGTTAACCCCCTTAAGGTCGTGAGGTTTTATGGTTCGATACCTCTGAAAATTACTTTATAAAATTTGGAATATCTAAAGCGTCTATTTTAGTCACGTTAATTTATTGTAATTATAGCTTATTATGTGTTCCATATTACATTTTCTCGTCTGTTCTAATGTTGGTCTGAAAATTCACATACAATGTACCCTACTGAAATTATGTATGCTCACTACAACTTGATATTTAGGTAATAATAAGACTAATGTTAATTTTCTCCCTAATTGTAAGACACTATTCATCATTTTCAAAATTACACAATTTACAATTGGGTTTGATGCAATTGGTAGGATCGTCCCAGGTGGCGATCGATAATCTCTGCCTATCACCTTAGGGACGTAGAGGCGTGAATATTTGTATGTATGTAAAATATACAATTATTTAAGTTAAGTAGGTATATATACCAAACAATTTTTGCGACCTAAATCCTATCCAATTTATTGTTCATACCTATGTTTACGGTTATTTTACAATCCAATACAATTCCTACCTTAATAAACATCGCCAACCACTTGACAAAGGCAGTCTCAAAGCATGTTAAATCCAAAATATGAGTCAGTAATCTTGCCTAGAGGGTTCTACTTAATTTATGTGCGCGGCCCCCCTTCAAAACTTCGTGGGGCTTTATTGATGTACTTTTGACTAGTTGTGATTTCTGTTTATTAGGCCATTTGGTTAAGTCATTATCGTAGGCGGTTGTTCTGAAGGGGAACGTTTGATAGAGTTGGAGGATGCCAAATTGGATTGCTTTTAATTGCTCTTTTTACGTGCGTTGTTGTGTTTTGTGGTTCTTTTGTTTGTGCAAGATGGGGTCTTGTTTACCTTAGGATTACCTGATAGTTGGGCGTTAGTCATAGATTGTTAAGACGTTAAAGGATATAATGATAATAACAATAATGCTCTTTGTCACCACTGGTCTAAATATTTTTCTCTCTATGTAGATACAAATTATACAGATTATGAACTATATTCTTCCAAATTTAATAAACACCTCTTCTGAATCACCAAACCTACACAATATACTAAGTGCCTATGTCTTTTAATAAAGTAATAGTCTATTATAAAACAACACCTACTACCACAAAACGTGTACCTATGATGTAAATGAAATTCCGTTTTTCTACAAAGTCATTGACTTTTGATTTTTTTTATTGAATTGGCAAAAAATTCAACATTTTGTAAAAAAGTTGACTTCGGACTTTTGATTAAGCCATAGCGTATTTAGAGCAAAAACCATAGCCTTTGTCTCTCACTTAGTCATTGGGTTAGAACGGGATGCACGATTGCATTGTCTTTGTATTTCGTATTTCACGGTACGAATGGCAACAATAAACAAACAGATACATACTAACATTTAATCAGAAAGAACCCCTTTGATACAGTTTTTTTAATTATTTTGGTGACATCAAAATTCATACTTAGCTACCTATGTGTAAGTTTATGACACTTTAAGTTATAACTACTACATATAATGCTGTAGATACATAGTTCAAAAGGAAGTAACTAAAAATTAAATAAATTTATTTATAACAAACACCCTCAATTAGTAACAAATCTTAACAATCACTAACCGAGCCAGATACAGGCAACTTTCTTAGCATTACATTGTAGGAAACCGACATCAATGCAACTTATCACGATTAAGTACATACACATTTGATGTATGAATGGAAGATCTCATTCAGTACACCGAGATGATAATTTCCATGTACTTGTTTGCCAGATAAAGGGCGGCGGAGAGCAAATGTCAAAAGTGTGATAAAACCAAACCGAGTCAGTCCAATTAAATCGAATTGATTTATCTGTTCGATACATCGATTTATGAGCGAATTAGTTTATGAATGGACGGCGCTATTTATCGAGTTGCCAGTTTGTACTACGATGCTTGGTTAAGTCATTTTCTTTGCGTGATGCGATATAAAAGCTAAAAAAAACTAACACTAAATAGAGTTAAAAAATCTGGACCTAAAAGCTATATGTCTACAAATTTTTTTAAGCAAAATTATAGCTCAGTAAAAACACAATCGTAGTTCGATTGCAGTTCCAACATGTGAAGTTGTTAGAGGAGTAGCGAAAGTGTAAATTTTCGCCATTGAACTACTATTGGAATACGATTGCTATTCTATTGAACTACGATTTTGCTAAATTGAATAAATGGAGCTCGGCCTTTTGATGTGATATTATGTATAATGTAGCTATTATCATATACTTAAAAACGCTCGTAGTTATACTGCTTAATTATTATAATTGATATGTTATTAGCGATTAATAAGGGCCATTTTAATTAATTAGGTATTTACTAACTAAATATGAATAAGCACACGGAAGCAAGCGACATTGAGTTGATTATTGTATACAACAACTCAAACTTAGTATGATATGACTTAGATCAAATTAGTTTATAACTTACTAGTTAGTTATAAATACAGTTTATTGCTATAAGCTACATAATATACCCTATCAGAGACCACATCAACTTATAGCATATACTAAAACAGTACAAATATGTACGAGTATGTTCATTTTACTGCCCGCAACATTCTAATATCCCTTTAAGAGCAGCATTTCACAAACGCGACGGCTAAACCCTTCCTTAATGATAATGTCTGGCCGGCACACTCTAAAATTATGTAAATCTTACGTTCTTCAGCTCTATTATGCTTCACGAAATAAATCTGTCACGGGCTAAACATACCCTTTCGTTTTTTTGGGCGAAGAAATATGATGGGACAAGCTTATTAATGCCGATATCGACAAAAGGACTCCATATGTCATTCGGTTAACACAAATTTGGTTATAACACTTTAAGGGCCGACAAAGGATGTCTTTTTTATTTTTACTTACGGTAACGTTAAAAAGTCTTTCTTTAGTGTATTAAATGATTATTTAACTTAAAAATTGATATATTCCGAATTCTTCTCTATTTTTTTAAATTAACTATATTTTGGCAATATTGCTTTTGGGCTATGGAAAGGCAGCCATTCTGAAAATTGTTTTTCATCGCAATCCCTTTGTTAACAATGATAACAGTTTGCAAGTCTTTAGGTTCATAATAGTTGCTTACCATTTCTGGCACAATGCTTAATTTTATATATTTTTAAGGAAGCTATTAATGCGGAAATACTTAGTTTCTGTTACCCAGTGCAAAAATAATTCTTTTTATATGAAGCCCCAGAACCTGCATATTTATTCAAGAAACACCCAAAACTTTCAACAATTTAATTTTGAACATCTCAGTTAGTGCCGCAAAGTCGATAAAATATGCATTAAGTTATCGATAAGTGACCGCTTAAGAGTGTCCCAGCATGACGTCTCTACCAAGCCGGGTACATCTGCCTTTGGTTAGCCTTAATATGGATCTAACTAACACCTTTATTAGGAAATAACGATTAATTATTCGATAATAAGCAAAAAATAGAGCAACATGACCCATTTATTTGTTGAAAATAGAAACTTGGATCTACCTACATATTTGCAAATGAATCAAGTATAATATTGAAGGCAGGCTTTTTGTACACGTGAATATTATGAGAACGATTAAGGTGATTATAAATACACAAATATAAATACATAAAACTGTATAATATTATTAAATTTTAGCTATAACTCGGAATTATTGTCACCATTATGTAAAAATATGTTATTTATTTTCTACCGAACCACGCTTAAGAGGCACGGGTAACATCCTTAATCAGCCATCCGGTTCAGCCGATATTATTAAAAAGCCAATAATTTAAATGCTTATTCCAAAGGACTCTTTGACAATGGAGCTCGTTTAAGCTTTCGCTATGCCTGATTACGGGCGACATAATTTATTTACAACATTATTAAAATGTTTTGTGCTGGGAATCGATGTCGATAATATATTAACAAACGATTGTTGACAGCACAATTTAGTGTGAGATTTAAGGTGCGGGCACAACTCGATTCGACGGAACGAGTCGACTACTTATGCTTTAGTATCATATACAGCTTATGGCTTACGGAGTTGACACAGCCCTAAGGAAATTAATAATGATGATTGCATAACTATCAGAGTTGTGATTAGAGATCCCGCCACATAAGGTGGCAGTTGGAGGCGTCGCCACAGTCGCGTAATTCAGTGTTACCAGTAAACACGCCAAAACTAGCACTCACTGTGCCATACGGCTCGATACATTATAGGTTTCATTTGTAACGGTCTTTGGTTGCAGAGCTATAAACTCAAATAAAACAAATTAATATATCAAAGTCAAAATATGTTTATTAAACTATTTCAAACATGATTAATAATTAACGGGACTTATCCTTCTTATTATATATTACATATATTATGTGTTCCTTCACTCTGTCCGCAATAGACCGTTTAGTGTGTTCGACGTAGGATTTCCCACAGCTGCAATCAATCTTATACACACCCTTATATCTTATATCATGAGTATAAATCGCGAATCTCTTAAAACTATTATTTCAAACATGGCACTGAGCATTGTCTTTACATATTTTTTACCGAGGTTAGATCAGCGGAGACCCGGAGCTTGGAGAAGAACTAACAAGAAACTCCGGAAATCAATTTATTATAATCACCCTTAACAAACATAAAAATTACAAAGAGTGGGCAAAAAACACAACGCTGGTAATACTAAATTTACCTTTCATACAAAATAACACGCAATGGCGGTAACGTCAAATTTAGTTCCAAGTTTGGCTACTGCCACCTTATGTGGCGGGATCTCTACTATTAGTATTAGTGAAAGCTTGTCAGTCAAATTGGGCTTATTATTATTATTATTTCCATTACTTCAGTCACTTCCTAACAAAGACTTAGATTAGTTAGCATTCATTCTTTATTTCCTAAGCTAAGGGATATGTATCGATTCCAATTCGATAGTTTGAACGCACTGTGTTTACTATACGTAGGTATATAAAAAATATTATGGCCATAAAATAAACTTAGTTCGGTCTATGGGTATTAACGAAATCGTTTTGTTCTAAGATATCTCTATATGCATTAATATAGAGATTTTTTGAAATGCTATGAAATCCTCTTTTATACTGAACAAGATCATTTCAAGTTAGTCAATGGCTTGAGTGATCACTATTGAATGTACGAGGTCTTTGGCCACTCAAAGCCGAGCCTATTAAACATTGAATATTTTTAAAAAACATGTGATGAATATAGGAAGCGATTTTTTTAAATCTTTCTTTTAACTATTAGGTAGTTAATCCCTTTGCCAGATAACGTAGGAAGCACCTTAAGTTTTTTTTTAAATTTTTTCTCTCGTTAAATCAATATTTCCTATTCTTCATAAAATTAAATTTTCTTTCATTAATTTCTTAAGGACTATATACTTATATTAGTATTTTTTTTTCATTTACGTGTATATAATTGGTATAATTGTAGAGTTATAAATATAAGATATTTTTTTTAATTATTTTTAGTTTTACTGTAATGTGTTCATATTTATTTATACTTATTTATTAAAAATGTAATTAGCAATATACTTTAGACCAAATCATTTTCGTAAATATTAGAGAAACATAAGAATAATTATTAATAGAACGCGGCAAATTATATCTAAAGTAATCCTTATTAAGTATAGGTTACCTAGACAGAAACCTAAAGCACATTTACGCCTAAACAATCGAGATAAAGCATTAATTAGTCCAATAACGATAATGAAGCTGAAATACCTAATCAAGTTCAAGTTAATTAACGTAGAAATGAGTGCATATTAAATTGGAATTATATGTTTCAGTTGAGGCCGTGAAATTTGTAAAAATTGTATTGAGTGCATTATTTTATAAAGATTGATAAGATTAAAGTATTAAGCAATTACGGGTTAGAGAAAAGTATGATATGTAACCAACAAGTCCTTTATAATATCTCCTAGGTCACTTTTAACCATAAATATTGGGGTTGTGATACCATACGGAACAATGGTGACAGGTTGCTAGCCCATCGCCCAGTAAATTTTAGTTACCGCAGTTCCTTAGTCGCCTCCTATGACATTACGGGAAGAATTACAACTAGTGAACATTCTTTTTCTCAATTATATATTATATCCACGGAATAAGCTATAGTACTTTGTCTATAGTCTAAATCTGTACATATCGTGGTTTTGATGGTCATGGTATAAGTATGGATTCATATTTATTTATTTTTTTCAATATTGGGTAATGGTTACAGGCTGCTAGCCGAATAGGAAATTCTATAGAAAGAGCGGGTTATGTCAAAATTTTCATCCTTAAAATGTTATAGTTATAAAATGAATATTCTTTTCATATACATTTCATTGTTCTATTGTACAAATGATATGTTTCGGTACTACAATGTGTTTAAGTTTCGCTCTATATTATTACAATTAAAATTACTTTCTATTGTATTCATTAATACTGAAATTTACTTCTGAAAAGAGTAAACTAATAATTGAATGTATCTGTAAGTGCATATCTAATAACAATGTTTATCCTAAGGATCAACACAAGACATTTTAAGTGATCATGTTAATAATAATATTAATATAATATATGTAGGACACTATTACACCAATTGAACTAGCCCCTTGGTAAGTTGTTTAACACTTGTGTTAAGGGTACTTGTCAACATATATTGGAGAAATATATACTTATTATGTATAGATAAATGCATATATAGTATATATAATCAACAACCAGACTGGTAAGCAGAAGAAAAGCCCTTAACTCTGCCTCCACCGGGAATCGAAACCGGGATCTTAAGATTAGCGTTCAGGTGCTCAACCAATCGTGTTACGGAGGTGGTCAGATTTGTTAATGATAATATACGAGTATAGTTTTAACAAAGACAATTAAACTCATGAAAGTTTAGTTTTGAAAATTTAACAAACTTATTACTAATCTTAATTAGCATCTAGGTCTTTTGTAAGCATTCTAGTAACACCTAATTACTGATTGAACTAAATTTAACTTAGACTTTATACATAATTTTATTTCTCTAAGTGAAAACTATGAATTGAGATGAAAAAGCGGAAGATCTGTATTTATACATAGTTAGCCAGGATTTTGTCTAATAGCCAAGGGCTTAAATAGGTATGTGTAACAAGGACTACTTCCTTTTATTTTTAATATGAACTAAAATGTAATACAAATCCTAGCGATTTTTTACAGGTTAAGTATGTTTTCTAATCCTTGATAAAATGTATGATATTAAAATAACATTAATAATATTATTTTAAAATTATTAAAGATAAATGTATCAAATATGAAATCAATCATTTAATTATTATATAAAATCAATAAGATTGATTTTGTTTAGCAAATTCTAAATTATTTCCGGGTCTGAACAATTACATTTTGATACCTTGACAATTACGAAGGATAAGTTCTGCCATTACCTAAATTTACATCTTTTTAAAACGCTGACTATGGCTTTGTGGTGAAAGACTGCTTTTATTGACCGTTTTAATATACACATAGGCATAATGTAAGTATTACTTTTCTTTCTCACCAGCCTATAAATACAACTTCAAGAGTCTTAGGCTAATCAAACCTTTCAACAATTGATTAGAACCAAACCTATGGATCCAACATTTAGTTTGTACTTAATATTTTGGCATAGTGTGCATATCTTGAAGTAACAAAATATCATTTTAGGAAGTCTTGTAAATATATGATTGTATTTTAATAAATAAATAAGACCCTTAGCCAAAGACTATAAAGAAACTTGAACCAACCTTTGGAGCTAGCACCGTCCTCGTTGGAGTCTTCACTAGGGGGTCCATGAGGAGCTCTTGCGGGCAGCGGGTGCGGGAGCCTCGGCCGGGCCAGGAAGGGCGGCGGCACCCCGAAGAACGGCAGGAAGGGCGGCCACGGGGGCCTCGGCGCCAACTGAGCCGCCGCCGCCGCGTACAGCGCCGGCAAACCCCCTTCCAGCACCATCCCAGAGTCTGAGCCCCCACGGAATATCGATCTGCCCTCTAACCGGTCCCACAAACGACCTCCAGTCCGCACATTATCCGTGTCCTCTAGTCCTAAACACCGTTCAATCATTCATCCATTTTAATCTAAAAGACGCTCAAATGTTTCGGTTAACCCTTAAACTGCCATTGTTTATTGAGTTTATTGACACTTCAGTCACTGTTTAAACACTACACTGCAAAGTTAAAAATCCGCTAATATTTTTTATGATGTAAAGACAACGAGTCGGTGCACGGAGCCGCCGCTGGGAGTCAGAGTGTGCGCTCGCGACGCGCAGCTTTCGGCACTGGCATGGCGCGAGGCGAGGCGGAGTCCCCTGCTCACACTCCGGAGCCCCCGCCCACTTCATATTATAGATTTATTCCCCACCCATCATCTCGCTCACAATATCAACCTTACTAACTACATCTTAAAGCTTATATCCAACAACATAATAAATTGCCGCTTGGCATACATTGAATAAGCGACAGCGCTTTAGATCGTGTTCGTGATAGGAGAAAATACGCTTTGTTGCGACTTCCCTAGGGGCTATAATTGCACGATAAAGGAACTAGTAGAGGATTTATAAGCTTGCCGTTTGTTACAGTGGGTGCTATAGGGATGTCATAATCTTTTTCAGCCACGTTTCTCTCGCTTCGTTACAAATGGATGGTATTGTCTGTAAGTACTTGTGCTTATATGTAAGAGTATATCTTCCTGTATTTTTTGTTTAGTTACGTACTACCTAATGCCGCTGCCTTACGTTTTTGTTGTTTTTTCAACTTTGATATACAATTTTCAGAAACCTAGTCTAGGAAACGAAAGATTTATAAAAGAGATAAATATTAATTAATGATTTTTTGCATTACAAACGCAGCATTCTCAGAACTTCTTCATTGATTTTCAAATATGAAGTATCATGTTTGATTATTGTATTAGATTAAGATTTTATCAAACAGTGTCTATTTCAAATTGTATTAAACTCTGGAGAGATATCTAAGTAACACAATGGGCTATCGAAATTACGTTCGCACCAAGGCAACGATTGGAAAGGGAGTTATTTTGTAATTTGACAGGTGATAGGCAATCAACGTGTTAATCTAACATCTTGCTGAAGACAATGATTCAGTCCATCACCGGACTAGATTACGCTACGAATCGAATAATCTAAAACTTAATGACGGTGTGAACAATCAATCATACGAAAACACGTTTCGGCTCATACTTTTTGACATTGATGAATCATAACCAACCAAAAAGCAATCAATTTCACAAGCAATTCCTTATTCCATTAAACAGCGCGAGAGAAAAAAGAAGTAATAACCTAATTGACATAAATAATAATAAATATGTCAAGAAAGCGTAACGAGAGACAGAGCCGACTTGACAGCTCTATCAGGCATCTCGCGGCGCAGTGCGCTTGGCCCCGCCCCGCCTTTGAAGCGAGGCCGCCGCGCGCCGCCATTGGCCCGCGCCCCTCGCAGGGGGAGAGGGGGCGGGGCGCCGCCGCACCGAGCTTAGTGTTGCATGAATTTAATTAGAGCAAGCGGCACCTCGGGCGCATTAGAAGCCGCGATGGGCGAAGCAATAAAAGATATAAAGGAATGAGTATAAATTAAAAGTTAAATAGAGAGCGCCGTGCGAGCGAGCGAGAGGGCCGCTTTCATCCCTCTCGCCCTCGGATGAGCCGCTCGTAATTGTTTGATGATGTTATTAGTATCAGTTAAGTGTCCCGCTCCGTCTTTTTCTCGCACGTATTAAATTAGTTTTTAATTAAAGGCGAGCTCGTAATGAGAGTTTGCGAATGTTCTCTGCGCTTGTTTCTCTTTCGAATTGGCACCAGCGCGTCAGGTCATTGGTCCACGCTAACTGCCGCGTTTAGTGCTTTTCATTTATCGCCTTTCTTTTTATATATTACAATAAACAAAAAAGACAATACTGGTTACAAGACATAGTCTCTACGTATAGCTATAGAAGACTAGTACTTAAAGCGTATGGTACTTAATATTTTATTATAAAAGGTATAATTTTACTGGATATTCATACTTACCTAATCCAAAATTGTAAAAGTATATTTTACCTATCTGTACTAACACATCCCTCTTTTTTATTTTACTTCATTAACCTGATTTTTAAATAAATGTCTCCGTTTAATATTCTATCCTATACTTCCTATCATGCTATTGATATTTACATTATAAGCACTCTTGAATATATTATGTGAATTTCATACATCGAACAATTTTTAGTTTTTCACAAAATTAGGGTGGAATATGAATTCGGACGTTCAGCCTATGATTTCATGCAAATGCAAAATACGAAAATGGTTTCCGTAGACGATACCCCTTCACCATATTCAGGTAATTATGGGTACCTACATGATTATTTAATAAAGTACGATTTACCATACATACAAACCTATATATTTGTTATACAAATATCCTAGTGAAAAATAATTAGGTAGCATATCATGTAATTATCTAGGTCCTAATAATTTATATATGTAGGTAGGTACCAATAATTCTTCTTTAACTACCCACAAAGAGAACTAAATATACAAAGGTAATCATTATTGAACTTTTATCTCAATCCACGCCAGCATTGTGCATTGGGAAAAAAGGGATAATCGATTCGACCAAAACTACCTAAGAAACTTTTAACCCTTCAGTTGCCGTCAATTTCGCTCACGTCACGCGCATAGGCGTGACAGATCTATCGCCAAACGTCAGAACATCCATCAATCATGCACAAAATGAACTATTTATGAGTTTAAAAAATCAATTGGCACCGCGCGTGTGCTCCATCCATCTTTTTTATCAATAGTTTGTTGTATAGCAGGATTACTGGTTCGATATTTAATTACAATCCTTTTGGAGAGTTAGGGGGTTAAACGATTTTATAGTTCCAGTTAATGGGTTAGGAAATGTTTTACAGGAAGGAATTAGACTGAGATTATTCTGCAACTATTTTTCCTATACATTGACTAAGCTTAGAGTTATATATATTTTTGCTTAAGTATTATATACTTATATATTTATAAAAAACACGAATTAATTTGTTAATTAATATATACTTGTTATGGAATAAAAAAATCACTAGAGAGTCGTTTGTCTTACATAATCAATACAAAATAAATCATCAATTTTTAATGATTCATTTGACATTATCTAATAATGGAGCAATATAATACGTAACATGTAAAATATATTTCTAAAAACGTTCGTATGTTTTAGCATCCAACTCATTTACATATACGTTAACATTTTCTTCGTTATAAGCCCAAAACCAAAACCCACAACTCTCTCCTTCAAAAATATTGGTTAAATAACACGTCGAAAGCCGTTCAAAGCCCAACGACACCAAGTCATTAGCCAGAGATGGTATCAGGGAATTCATTTCTTCACTCGAGCTGAGGCGACGTCCTAAATGAAAAGCACGCTCCGCAACGTGATTGGGCAGTCATCAATCAAGGGCTGTCCACCCCCTCGGGCTTCCGGGGCCTAATGGAGGACTGCGAAGGCACGGTTAACACCCTTCAGGGAAAGCTTGTTGTGGTATAAGGTACGGTAAGTGTGAAAGAACTAGGCTGTTTCATACACCTACTTTGAGAAAGCTGACAAATTTTATGAATGCTAATTGACAATCTGTTGTCTATTGCTATTGGCTACATATATACGTTCACGTCACATTAACCCCTTTCGGGTTGGCCAGAACCTTAGAGACATGAGAACAACTCCTTGGTCACTTTTTAGCATAATATTGGGGTTAAATGTCGTATCGAAAATTGGTGACTGACAGCCCATAGCCCAATAGATTTCATATACCCCTAATCTCTTAGTCGCCGCTTACAACATGCCGGGAACAATGGCAGCTATTTAGCATTCGTTTTCGTCCTAGACTAGAACGGATCCTTTAATTCCTGTGGTTTTTAAAAGTACCCATGTAGGTACTGAATTTAATTTTTAATGAAAAATTGAAACCATTCCTTCTTGGTTATCCTAATATTTAGTGTAGCTATTCATATAGGTAGTCCTATCTACTTCTTTCTTATTTTAACTAACTCCTATTATTCTGTCAAATCCATTCTCTATACCTAAATATTCACTCGTCAAAAGATACCACGTTAACTGTTGTCCTAGTCGTTGAAGCGAAGCCGCCATGATTCCGAAACATAACACACACAGGCTGTAAATTTCAGCGTAATTGAGAAAAAGTGCGGAATCGTGGGGCCTTTTGTAATGTGGATACTGAGATAGATATAGCGGGTACAAAGAGGAAAGGAGATTAGGTATATTGACTTTCATAGGAAGAAATTTATTTAAATACAGAAACAGGGGTATATTAACACTCATATACTTACATTCACGTCCTTTAATCCCTTTAAGTGGACAGAACCAGTGAGATATAATATCTTCCATGTCGCTTCTTAACTTCTTATATTGGGGTTGCGATGTCATAATGGAACATTGGTGACAGGTCTCTAGTTTATCGCTCAATAGATTCTATTTACCCCTTAATCGATGCCTACGACATTCCGGAAAGAACGGTAACTAGTTAGCATTCTTTTTACTTCCCAGACTGGCACAGGACACTCCTATACTTATCGAATATTATCCGTTGTAGGATAGTCAGAGTTCTGAGTATATACGAGTATCTTCATAATTATATGACATTCATCTCCATAATTACGGACATTTATAAATAAAGTCAACATCTGAGTCATAGTCAATGTGTGACATAATGTTCCTTCTTGTGCCAAGTTGTGACTATCCAGTGAAAAGTGGGTTTAATGTGTATATTTCTTACTTCCATTCCAATTTATAACATAATCCGTCTTCTATAACGAGTCTTATATCAGGAAAACATATTTCATTCGGCACTTAACCAAGATCTCTTGGCATCATTGAACGACCATCATAAAGATTTGTGTCAACCGTAAAATCTGGTTAAACGTACTTCAAATGGTCTTTCACAATACATACATACATAGGTACATAAACATAGGTTTACGTCCCTTATCATAAGAAAGCAGAACTTAAAATATACAATAACTTAAGTTTGGTCCTTGTGTATGACATTAATATGGAACTATATTGAGATATTGATAGCTCTTCACTTGCATTCGATATATTCCATGGACTTCTAGACCCATACCTTGCTCCTAATCAGTCAATAAACTCCATTGATTCTACTCCCTTAACTGCCAACGCTAAGAACGGCATATATTTAGCTCAATTTACTCGCCAGACTATCACTCGATCTTCCAGAACAGCAGCGCAAAGTTAGTTATTTAGTCTCGAGTATTTAGCTCAAAAAGCGAGGCAGCCATAATCTTGTTAGCGCGCAAATTTGCATTAATTAAACGGCGACGGAAGGGGGTCGAGAGTTAGATAATATTCAAATGGTACATGTAACGACACGTCCCCGCCCTGCCTGAGCCCACGGCGATGTAGGAGGGACCGCTGCCAACACAAGTGGTTGGAGGAAACTGGGTAAATAGTGGTGTGGATGAGGAGATAGTGAGTGGTATGTTGAATACTCTTAAATAGATTTGAAGCCTCAAAAAACACGCAAAAATTTAAAATGTTTAAACGTCACGTCACAATTTTCGCTATTCATTATAGACAAAATCGTAGTTCTGTTGAATCGCAATTGTACTTCAGTGGTAGTTCAAAGGGCTTATAAAACTCTTTTGCTACTCCGCTGAAACTTCACACCATTGAACTGCAATCGAACTACAAATGTGTTTTTACTGAACAATGATTTTGTCTTAAATTAATTAACGGATATAGGGCCTACGATTGATTAAACAGTTACTAATAAGTAACTGTTTAATAAAAACGATAAGTACCATTACATTTTTCTAATTACTTCAATGTTTTAAAACTCAACATTTCGAAAATATTACAGTTACCTATTCACCGTCCATCAAAGGGAACAATATCTTAAAACTGGTCCAACACCTACTTTCAACTGTTTATCTTCTTCTAGTTACTATGAAATTATAGAAATACATTTCCCTCTCCCATATCTACAATATTTCACCGAAGTTTGTTACGGAAGACACTTTTCCCGACAGCAGTACCTTTCGGAGATCTGCGAGGGTGCCTGGCAATTTCCTCCTAGGGTAATTCACTAGGATTTAATTTAAATTAGTTTTGGCTTCGCTTAATAGCTTCCCCCACTTTTGGGATGGGGTGGTAGGGGACCAGGAAACGTGGCAAACGGCCAGCCGCGATGCCACTAACGTTGTACACGTTTACGTGCAGTTTGAGTTGAAATGTTGCGTCGTAGGTACGTATGACAGTACAAGTATGATAGTATTAGTCATATAGTTCAATAACCTAAAGTGATATATTACAATATTATTTTTCATTGGTGTTATTAAATAAATGATTATTTTCAGTAACGTAATGCAAACAATAATTATCGACTTATTGGTTACGTTGCTTTAGTTGAAGATAGTGACTTACTTCAGAGTAGTTTAAAAATCTGTAAGGATGAAATAAAAATTTAATGTAGGAAAAAGTTTTTGATTTTGTTGTGTACATAAATGATTACAATGGTAGCGTTCAAATCTAAACCATATGGTAAAAACACAATCTTTATTCATCGATCTCTAAAGAAATAAAAGTGTATATACACGTTCATATATATCATAAATCAAAATAGGTTCGTAATTTAAAATGCACTAACTACTTCAACAATATTAAGTTTCTTTATATTAGCAGCAAATTATCTAGATTTAGAGAGAGCATTCTTACATTCGAAAATTCGTTATTATTTCATTGATTAGAATTTCTCAAGCAATATCTTTGTTTCTTTTAACTTAGTTACGCTATGTTAACTTCGGAAATTGGCTTCGAAACTTTTCCGCCACCAAATTACCATGAAGAGCAGAATTAAGCCCTCCCTAAATACCGTCACACAAACTCTATAATAAAACAAGCTCACAGATCTCTTTTGCTACTATTTTTGCACTCACAAACAATGTTTTTTCACGGGTTACAAAACCAGTGAAACTAGAACTCTGTTTACTAAAGAAATCATAGTAAACGAAGGGTTAGTTTAAACCGTTGATCTGCGGTAAAAGTTGGCGTTTTTCTGTTTATTTTTTGCGAAATAAATTGTATTTGATGTGACTTGTATGTTCTGCGCGCTTGGATCGCTCTAGATATGGGAAAAATATGTGTGTTGTGATATATATCCGACCAGTGCTGTAAGTTCGGTGGAAAAGGATTTCCCGAATGTATTTTTGTTTAAATTGCTTTGACAAATAGCCTCGTATCCATTTGTTTGTATGGTGAATTTTATTCAGTGGAATGTTTATTACAGATAGACTATTTGGTCGTTAAACTTATTATAATGCTTCTTATTTAGTGATGTGCTCTAAGTCGCATACATAATTTTCACAAGTTAAGTAATTAAATATGTACACATATGTATGTAACATTTACGAACAGGTAAAGTAATGTTATGTAAAAAACTCATTTAGACTTTAATAGTCCGTTTATTTCTCACATCATCAAAAAGCTCCAAATCACATAAACAGATATTGAATTAAACGTTACATGTACTTTCATTTTCCTTCACTCCTCCATTTTGCAGTCAAACATAATCATTACAATACCCCAACAATAGATGTCGCTACATCCTGTGGCCAGATGCAGTTGTTAAGGTTACGACCCACCGGGGAATTTATCTCTGGAGATGGGTCGAACGCGATGAATAGCGATTTGTAGCAAACGACCTTTGCTTTGCTCAGGGATTTGTAAGAGATCGACGGTCATACATTTTTAATCTTTGTTAGTTTACAAATATACTTTATAGTGTTCCTGCAAGTCTATGTAACGTTGCTATGCTAAGTTAGATATAAAACCGTTTTTGACCGCAATGAGACTTTACTATTGTGGCACTAACTGCTATGCGAATTCTAAGATATGATGACGATACATATACTAAGGACAAGCGTGATTTTAATTGTAAATGTTGTGGTCTCAGTATCAATTAGAAAGAAGGAACTGGTTTCAGCGGATACTCTTTATTAAAAGTTGCATTTAATAAACAACGTAAATGTCTTGATCACACAGAATCGAGCATTTATTCTGCTTTCCAGTCTGGTCGTTGATTATATTTGCTAAATATGTATTTATTTATATACTATGACTAGTATCCTTAACATAAGTCCTAAAGTTCAATTGGTGTAATAATATCCGACAATAATATTATTTAATATAGAGAAAATAATTTATCTTCGTTAATTCTATGCAAATGTAACACAAATTTAAACCGAATTGATCAAATATGAAGCAAGAACAATAAATACACAAAGCAATCCTATTTTACAATAAATCCATAACTGAACCCTGTTAAATTGAACAAACCCTTTATTGTGCTCAACGTGACAGGTGTCCACCAACAACTTTATTGTATTAACCACTGATAAGAAGTGTTAAATACAATATGTGGATAGGCCTTCTGTTTGATATGCTGCGCTTACACTATTTCAATACAGAGATTTAATTTGATAGTTTAAAATATATTTACACTGGAGAAAAAGTTTAATATATATTGGCTTTACCTATTCGTATCGCTATGGGTAGTAATTGTCAGGAGCAACCGTGATTTGAAGTGATAACTCTTAAGGATTAAGCTCACTAAAGCCTCTGACTAAACAGAAAATTCTTTAACGGTATTCAATAATATGAGTATAAAACAGCCTTTGTATAAAAATAGTTTTCGTTAAATGAAGTATAAATTATTTATCCCGACAATTTTATCATATAATACTGTTTGTAGTTTTGCTAAGGGTGACAAAAAGGATATTGTATCTTCCAGTTTCTATCAACTCTGAAAGGATGAATGTATGTGTTTCTTAGTTAGTAGTTGATGCGAATTAATTAAAAATATTTATTAATTTAACATACATAATGTACTAAGCTCAAAAACTAGCCGAATTACTCGCTCCAATAAAACGCGGCACTGCAAATTCGCTCAATGCAAAACCAAATGACACATGTTTCAATTACTGTTATCTTTTTATCTTTAATTTGGGGTCGCCGGTTCGATACCCGACACTGCATTCTCCGATTCAATGGCGTATGACATTATTCTTCTGATTGTGTTAAGATGCGTTGAAATGATAAATATTAAATATGAATTATGGAGATAGAATGTTTTTTAGAATTCGAGGGTGATATTTGATAATGTAAGAGTAAATATTATAGTTTATGCTGATAAGTGGTAAAACTATTGTTTAATACAATTGTTGGCGTTATTGTTTAATTCCCGTTTAATAACAATACAATTTTAATTTACGAGTAGTATGTTGGATGTAGATGTTATCAATTTTGTATTATTTTTGATATGTTGAGTATTTTTTTACAGTGAAGTAGTTATTAATTCTGTGTATTATATATATATATATATATATATATATATATATATATATATATATATATATATATATATATATATATATATATTTATTCATATAAAGTACCTACAATATTTAGAAGATTAATTGTTATATATCGTTTTGTACCTACTTTATATGTAAACTATATTGTTTCGTAGTATTTAATCATCAATATTGTTATCACCAAAACATCACAATTATGCTTTCTTCGTGTCGATAAAGGTAAAGTTAATACTACCAGTTACTAAAAGGCAAGAAACTTTTGCAAACTCAATAAAACAGACAATAGTTGCAAAGTAATAACATATTTAGAGAATCGCCAAGGCAGAGCCAAAGCAATCATTAACAAGACATAACTGGTAACGAAGTATGCCGACGGAACAAACAACTGTGATTTACTGTGATGGAAACAGAAATAAATGGCGACCAATATTGGAATTGAACTACATTAGGGACACTGCTTTGCTCAATGTACCAATAGATAGGTTGAAACTTTGTGACGTATATAATAAAAGTGATTAAAAAGTAAGATTAATGTGAGTTAGCAGCAACATTATGAGCTATTTTTTGTTTTATTATTGACTTTATTAATACGCAAAATCAAGAATATTTTGATTTTTAACTAAAGATTCAGTTTAACTGAAATGTTTTCGCTTCCTTATGCATGCTATTTGAAGTAATGCACTTCACTAACCTTATAGTTACCTTTTACATGGATAAACCTCGAATACTTGTATCTGTCTAAACATCTTCCGACTTCCCTATTGCTCAGAAAACTTCGCTCTTACCTGACAAACAAACAGCACAACTCTAAAGTTCGCACTTCGCAGACGAGAAACTTAAATGGAGTGCGACAGACGAGCACAATGCACCCAATCCCCCAGGTGTCGTAAATAATAAAATCCAATTTGAATCAGTTCTGTGTCACCTCCAAGTTTTCGGTGTTCCTCCGACGCAGTTCAAGGGTTACGGATGTATTGTACGTCTTTGTTTATGATGTAGGTACTTGTATAGGTAAAATAGGAATCAGTGATATGTGTTTACCCCTCTGTAAGGAGAGGGGCGTAATGTGTACTTATGTAAAAACCTTTGTATACTCCTACTCGTGTAAATGATGTGTTAAGAAAGTACATAATATTAATTTATTATTTTAGGTTAGAATATGTATTGGCCTTTACATAAGGCTTAATGTCGCTTATCTCTGTCTATATAATATATACAATAAACTGTATCTTAGATAAGCAAGTCCTAATCAGTAAAGTAATCTCAGAAAAATATATCTAAATTAATTTGTATTCGATATGCAAAATATCCAGCCTAGTCTTTTTAAATTCTACATCATTCTTGCATGACAATTGTGACAGAAGGGTTTCACCTACGTTATGATATCCTGACTAACCCTGGTATATTAAACTACACAAGGAACAGACAAGCTGGTTGTGTCTACGTGCAGATGCTGTGGGAAGTTGAGCCAAGCAAAGTTTCGTGACAAACGAATGGGCTAACTTGGAATTGTTCTGTCAATGTAACAACGCTAGATTTACAGGTCTAGTGCCTTCAGAAAGGCTGCATTTGGTAGGTGAATACTAAACCTAAAGTACTATTACAATGGTCTTATGCAATGCTTATGCTATTAAGTATATCTTAACATTCAACAGGAATTAATTCATGATGAAATTGCAGATGCAGAAGTAATGCAAACCAAATAATATCTATGAAAATAACTTATCTGCCAGTCCTGTCAACTTTACTTAACAATGCGATTGAAAATTATCGATTTTTTTTAAGAAGATAACAAATCCGATATTTTGACTTATAATATAACAGTGCTGCTAATAATTGCAGAACTTAGGAAAAGAGATCTAAAAGTTCTGAATTAGTTTTGCTAGTTATGGTGACCAGAATATACACATCCCTATCCACGATACTATAAAAGCTTTGTTCGTTTCCATTCATTCAATCCTGTGCGCTCTTCAATTTCCCGGTTTGTTTTCGCCTTAATCATAACAAACAAACCATATATTAAAATTTACGAACATTCTAATAATAAGAAGACGTGAAAACGGCGAAGTTTTAAACGAATAATAAATGAGTACACAGATTCATGTACGCGCGAAAAAAAGCCAAGATGGCCGCCCCATCTTTGGGCGCGTAAAAGGAAAAACCAAATAAAATTTATCGCCGAAAAAACGAGTGTAAATAGTAAATTATGGGAGGGTGCGCGAATTCCTTCCTTCGCAACGCGGCTGAGGTTTCATTAGCCATCATAAATCCCGGTTAACCGACACATCATTTTGCGCAAAGTAGGCACAAATTACTTATTTATTTATGGTGGTTTACGTTCGCTGTTTTGTCGTGAGCGGACTTCGGCAAAATCTTGTTGTAATATGTTCTGATAAGGTATTTTGTATTCATACTATTTTCATTAAATCTTGTCTACAGGCATTTTAAAATACATAAGTCAATAGGAACCTTTCGCCTCATTCAATCTATATATTATACGGGAAGTTTTAAGCTTTAGTTCTGTCAAACTATTCATGGAATGTGGATTGCAATGCATATGCATAAATAACACCACAATTTATTCATATTCAAGCAAATGAATAATTACTTAAATTAAAGTTCTATGAAAAAATTATTTAAGTTTTACCAGATATAATAATAATATTTATAAAATTAGATCGTTAAATAGATATTACAGAAAAGCATTACTTCAATATTAATCGAAAGCCGTCCGAAACATTATTTATAATAACTAGACACGTAATAAATACAATATAAACGTGTTGTCAGAAGGCAATCCTTGGAAAACCTCAAATTTAGAAATAGGGGACCATTAAGTGGCTTGACATATCCCCTAGCCATTTCCCGCCCTTGCGCATTTTTTATTTATTTTTCATTGCTTGAGGGCTGGAGCCAATTCGTTTGTTTTTATTCGCTGTTTATTATGATCTATGAGAAAAATTCAGGTAGTGTTTTGCGAAATGTTTCTGGCTTGGTTACTTGTTTTAAAGAGGGTGTTTATAAAGATTGTGTGACGTGTTTAATTTATATTAGATTTTGACCACAAGAACGCACATTAGAATGTTATAAAGTTTTACAAGTTAATTAATATTCACAAATTAAAAATAGTTTCAAAACGTGGCATAGAGAGAACACTACATGTATGTCTAAATAACATACGTTGCATTTTAACCATACTTACACCTTAGCACTTTTTTAACGAAAACTTTAACCGCTCAAAAATTTGGCATCCTAACAACCCATTTCCAAGGCATCCAATAAAAATGATCTAAGAAAATTCAAAATGTCGGACAACGACCAGCTGTTTATCATTCTGCACGCGTCATTGTCGCCGTTCATTCGCATAAAACAAATGGAAAACCCAGCGGTTATGGGAGGGATTTATAGTAAATTCTTCTCAATTTTCTTGATGGTATATTTTATTTTGGTTAATAGAGAACCTTTGTTACTCCTGACAAAAAGGTCGCAACATGGAACTAGGGGAAAAAGGTTTTTAATATTTAAGCTTATATAATATTATTAGAGCTTGAATAAAGAAGCTATTTGTTTAGTAAAAAATATGTGGTTTGATTAATTTTGGCACCTACAATACAACTGAAAGTAAGTAAATAAATTGCTTAGAAATACACACTTAAGAAAAATATATTTGTGCGATGAATTATAGAGATCCCGCCACATAAGGTGGCAGTAGCCAAACTTGGAACTAAATTTGACGTTACCGCCATTGCGTGTTATTTTGTATGAAAGGTAAATTTAGTATTACCAGCGTTGTGTTTTTTGCCCACTCTTTGTAATTTTTATGTTTGTTAAGGATGATTATAGTAAATTGATTTCCGGAGTTTCTTGTTAGTTCTTCTCCAAGCTAGGGTCTCCGCTGATCTAACCTCGGTAAAAAATATGTAAAGACAATGCTCAGTGCCATGTTTGAAATAATAGTTTTAAGAGATTCGCGATTTATACTCATGATATAAGATATAAGGGTGTGTATAAGATTGATTGCAGCTGTGGGAAATCCTACGTCGAACACACTAAACGGTCTATTGCGGACAGAGTGAAGGAACACATAATATATGTAATATATAATAAGAAGGATAAGTCCCGTTAATTATTAATCATGTTTGAAATAGTTTAATAAACATATTTTGACTTTGATATATTAATTTGTTTTATTTGAGTTTATAGCTCTGCAACCAAAGACCGTTACAAATGAAACCTTTATAGGTTACATTATTGTATCGAGCCGTATGGCACAGTGAGTGCTAGTTTTGGCGTGTTTACTGGTAACACTGAATTACGCGACTGTGGCGACGCCTCCAACTGCCACCTTATGTGGCGGGATCTCTACTTCTTTATTTAAATTTTCATAACCTATCATCTTGCATTTTAGTTGACTATGGTAATAAAGTATCTTGTTTCTCCCAACCCAACCATATTGCGTGTTTGCGGTTTTTGAGAACTTTTATGCACTCGAGGATATATATTAAGGCTCTTTATGGCTTTTAAATTGGGTACACGTAATCAGGAACATCCATTAAATAAACGTGTTCGTGGCCGGACTCGTATTTTAAATAATTTTTGAAACCAATACATACCTCGATAATACCAATTGAAAGTAAACTATATAGGCTTTCAAATTTTGAGCTAATAATAGATATGATAGGTAATATAATATGGCATTCAAAATGCCTAAACATGTGTGATGGCGCGAGTTATAATAATGTGAAACACCTGGGTAATCAGGAACGGTTGATCGATGTCCATATTAGGCAAGTTAAAATTGTATATATGTTTGTTTTAAGATTTAACTACTATGATTACTCATGGAGTCATATCTCTTGGATGTATTTTACTAAGAAACTTTGACATATGTATATATAACTTAGATGCCATTTAAATGTTACGTAACGATAATCACGTATTTTCTTTATATTCCAATGAGGTACAAATCAGGCCTAATAAGACGTCTTTGCAGTTAGTCAGTCGGCATACTCTGTGTAATTTATGACCCGCCATAATCCCCTTATCTGTGGTGTCCATCGCGTCTGAACACTGGTCGCGTGACATAGGCAATAGTTAATCCCATTTCATCCTTGACAAACAATCATATAAAGACACGCGCCTAGTGTAGAGTACCCGCCACATACGGTGGCAGTAGCCAAACTTGGAACTAAATTTGACGTTTCCGCAATTGCGTGTTATTTTGTATGAAAGGTAAATTTAGTATTACCAGCGTTGTGTTTTTTGCCCACTCTTTGTAATTTTTATGTTTGTTAAGGGTGATTATAATAAATTGATTTCCGGAGTTTCTTGTTAGTTCTTCTCCAAGCTAGGGTCTCCGCTAATCTAACCTCGGTAAAAAATATGTAAAGACAATGCTCAGTGCCATGTTTGAAATAGTTTTTTTAATTTATACTTAGATCATAAGATAACATTCAAAGAGAGCTTGTGATAGGGCCTATTTTAAATAAACATATTTTGACTTAGATATATTAATTTGTTTTATTTGAGTTTATAGCTCTGCAACCAAAGATCGTTACAAATGAAACCTCAATATAATGTATCGAGCCGTATGGCACAGTGAGTGCTAGTTTTGGCGTGTTTACTGGCAACACTGGATTACGCGACTGTGGCGACGCCTCCAACTGCCACCGTATGTGGCGGGTACTCTACTTGCCTTTTGCATGTTATACAAGATATATAGATAAATAAATATCAGCTAGTTCATAACGTAAATTGAAAACTAGCTACATAAATGTCTTTTTTCGTACACATCGTAACTAAGAGATTAGAAGATTATCGGGCGAAAGACTAGAAACTTGTCGCAAATGTTTTAAATAAGGATCTTATTTGAATACATCACGACCAAGATACTAATGCTAAAAGTGACCAAAGAGGTGTTTTGTCTACTCCAAAGGTGTATAATTAAAGGAAGGGGATGTATGTATGTAAATATCTACCAAACAAGCAATGTCAAAAGGATTACCCAAATAAAAAGAAACAGTGTCATTAACCATATAAACTTAACTAGCTGTATCTCCCGGCCTAACACCCTAAAGCTTGCTCTACACGTCGCGTGTCAGGCACGTGGCTCCCCATTACATACATATTAAGGAGATATTCGGCTATTACTTAACGCTTATCGCCTAAATCTAACTCCAGATTAGGGATAATGGGAAACTGTATCTCTGTGGGACGCGACATTTTGTTTTCCGCTGTCAAAATATTAAGCAAATATTATTCTTCGTTGCCATGGTGACGTGTAGAGGGTTTCAAATATTGAAGTACGTTTTTGGTAATATTGCTTTGGTACTTAAATAGAAACTATATGAACATATATTGATATGAAACCATCAACATAATATCTGTCATCTATGTTCTTGGTTTGGATGGGTTACCTTATAGAAATCAATATCACCAGCTAACACGATGTCTCTAGTGAAAATATACTAAAAAATGGTATTCAAGTTTTCTTACAAATGCACTTATTTTCAAAAGACACTAAAGATTTAGATTACTGTTAAAATATCACGGTATTAAGATAACGTTTGATGTCATATTTTCAACAACAAAACGTATGCACTTTATTCAGAGCTCACCAAATAGGCAACCGAATAATATGTTGCAAAATCAGTCATAACTGCCAATAATATAAAAAACCATAAATATACAACATTACCATTCTAAAACAAAACGCCTTTCACAAGGGTGTGCCTAACAATTAAATCCCCAATCACATAACAAATCTCATTTAATCCAAGGAACAATAAAATCAAAAAGCGCACACAATAGCCCCATAAAAGTGGGGTGGCATGACAATCCCATAACGCCTTCAAATCGTTCTTTATTCGAAATTTATTATTTAGGGATCTAGGGTGCGTAGACAAATATTAAGGTGATGGACGACTGGTAGAAACTGGTGTAAAAAGGTTGTATAGGTTTGAGTGGCTGTCTATTTATTTATAGATACATAATGTCTATGGATTAATAATAGTGTGAAAATTAGATTGTTAGCGAGTAAATGAGTAGAGAGTAGAGTAGTGAGTTGTAAATTAATAATTTTTTAGAAAATTTTTCTATAATACATTTATGTAAATTCATGAAACATGTTGAATTGCGGAACTAATCCGCTTTATTATATTATTTTAGGTATTGTTGGTAACGTAAAAGTGTGAATATATGTATGTACCTATGTACCTTAGTATGAACATGGAAGACGACCCCGTAGAATGCATAGTTAAGCTAAAAAGAGACCTGGTAGATATTATCGTGTCTCCGAGGTTCTGTCCACCCCGAAAGGAATTAAGGGACTTGAATGCATATGTATGTTCAGAGGTCAGAGATTAATAAATAACCTATATTGCTTTCGTCTCTTCCGCTTATGAGAATTTGAGTTCAGTTCTTGCTGAAAGTGATTTCACACAAGAGTATCTGTTATAAAACAATGCCGTTTTCATACTTACTCAATTCAAAAGAACGATCACTCTTATACGAGTGTTCCATTATAAAAGATTTCAATACCAGTCGCCACATCTCACCTTCGTACGTGATATTACTCGGAGAGCGAGTTTAATAGCAACACTTATATAATTATGTGTTTGTTTGTCCCTAGTATAATTTTTTTAATTAATTTGTATGTTGAAAGGTATATTGTAAGTGATACCTTTTTAATCTGATTTTAGATGAAAAACTGTAAATGGTTGTGTTGTTCTAAATATAAGTTATGACTTGTTATTGTTCTGTGAGATTAGTGTGTTGACTTGTTACTAATTATCTGCGGCAAAAAAGGTTAACAAGTTACAAGTGTATTTTGTTACTTTTCAAAGTAAACATTATAATGGTATCCTGACGCAAGTTACCAGTATGTTTAGATTTCTGTACTGTCATTTTTTATTAACGAGAAAATCTAAAAATTAATACTTTTTTAACAAAAACAATTGTTTTTCATCGCTGTAATTGTTACGAAATGCGCTATAAACTTCAACAAATTAAATATATTTTCTCTCCTATTCATCCAAGCCCCCAAACACACAAAACAACCAAACCCTGTATCTTGCACTATCACAATATTCTCTTTAAGCCCCGTGTACACGATAACTGACACTTAATTCTATAGAGCGTGACCGCATTACTGTATGATGTATGGTCCGTGTAGGATGGGCTTTATTTGCGCTATCTCTCTTGCAATCTGTGAAGCTGCCGTGTGTTTCGGCTTTAATTTTTGTGCAAGGGCTTTTTGGTGTGTAGAATATGCTTAAATGTAATCTTTTTGTTTTTGATGAGAATTAAGGGTAATGGAATACTAGATACCGTTTGATAAAATGTCATATGGAATAGAATTGTGCCAATACTTATTTGTTATTTATACTTTTCTTAGGTATATTATAAAAATTAAATTGAAAAGTGATTGTGTGTGTGATAGTGATTGTGTTAGCATAAATAATTTTACACTTCTATAGCTTCACGATACACATGATTGTAAGTACTCAATAAAGCATTCATTTGGTTACTGAGATATTTTAAAATATTTAAGTTTTTTTTATTCGTATTTATTGTATGGATACGCAAGGTATTAATTATAGTATAAAAATCAATCGATACAAAATCTACATAAATAACACACAACCCATCCCTACAGCCTATAAAAGAAAACATATAGACGCGTGCTGTCCTACAAACACTTACAGTAATAAAGTGTGAAATTGCAATAGGGCACTCTCTAATCTCTATTAAATCTCCTTTGATATAGGCTTATAGAGATTTGGCTCCTATTCAATGGCTTGTGGGAGAGATGCAGGATAATTTGATAATTTTATGAGGGATTTCCTTGTTCATTTGGGGTGGGAATCGACTAAGTGACTAATTTGTTTTACTCTACTTAGAGGCAAGGAAATACAATCGTTTGTTTATTTGTCGATACGTGTTTCCAAACAATGTAGACATTAATACGATTTAGTAAATTAATAAAAAGTCAACATAATGTTTTACGAGGTACTGTTAATGAATTGAAACTAATAAACAAAATACTAAGAATACGTTAAATACTTAATACGCTGTTTTAGTAATGTTAAAGTGAGATATTTTTTCTTTACTAAATTCAAATTTGATATCAAAAGCAATGAGGATAATGGTTACTGGGTAAAAAGTAGCTGTTTTGGACAGAGAATAGATTTAAGTAAAAAACTAATTAAAATTAGCAAAATTGATTGGTAACGCCTGAAAAGAGAAAGGTAGTTTAATTATCCAGTTCACCCACAACGTTCTTTTTAATTACATAACTGCAGATATAGCTTCGAGATAAGCTAGTTCAATTATTTAATGACAAATAAAGTGAGTACAGAATTGTTGATCTCGTTATGCTTTCAAGCCCAAGCTCAATGAAGACTTGAACAACTGAATCGTGACATCGTTGCCTGCGTTAAGGAAAATAAAGAATAAAAAGCGAGGGAAAACAAAAAATAAATATGGCGACCGTGGCAACGCCCCGCTGTGATATCGGCTACCGTTTTATAAAATGATTCTTTTTTACTCGAAGGAAGAATGAGAACGTTAGGAAAATCATTGAAGTATCGATAATAAAGTGCGTAATTTTGGGTGACTTTTATCGATATTCTGCAACTGTTGCTATGTCCGTAAAATGTCTATAAACAAAGGTACTACGACTGCACGTCAATATAATTTGTGATTGTTATTTTGTATGTCATACAATATTGTAATTCGTTTAACGGAGTAATTCTAATTACATAGCTTATTTTTTTAAATATGGGAAAAATTATTTCGTTATTATTGCGGCAAAAACTAAACATACAAACACTATTACTACTCGTACATGATACATGCGACGTCCGCACTTAGACTTTTTTTTGTATGTAGGTATAATAATAATAAGCTTTATTCATACAAACACATTGACATACACAGACAGGAAATTAAAAAAAGAAAGAAAAAAAGAGAAAAGGAGTTTATACAAGAAAGTTATTAAATCCTACATGTGCATGTCATTGCCCAGTGAAATGGTCCCAGCTCAGCATATATACAATGATTGAAGTACAATCACTGCACTGCTAGAATTTTTCACTGTGTTGTCATTATTCACTCAATAATCTAAACCATAATTTAGATTAAATTAAAACTTAATTCTAATCAAAATATCGATAGGTTTACGTCCCATCCCTCAAACATCATTTCATAGTGAATTCCGAATCAATCGTGGAAAGAGTCGATAGTTTTTTCAATCATCCCTCTCAGTTATCGGCCGGGCATATCAATTTATTTAATTGTAACGCACCTGTCTCGGATTGGTAATCGTTTCCAATTCGAAACGTTACGATTTTTACGTTTGTCGATGTTGAAACGTTTCTCGGCGCAATTCGATACGCGCAGTTCTGCCGCCATTCGCCTGGCCATGACTTGACATTCCCAACCCTAAGCTTTGTGCTGTGACATAATAATGGAGCCCTGGATTCCTTTAGCCAGGAAATGGGATCCAAATCCAATTATTTATGTCTTTGTAACAAGACTCATATTAATACGGTTTAATTGGCGGATCTAAAATTCTTGTTATTATGCCTACGGGTAATTTTCTTACAATAAGATGATATATGTAAAAGTATTCTATTATTTGAGTGCACTTATCTATTTTTCCCAAAATTTCCGTATATGATATTTTAATGAAATATACTAATATCAAACGATACTCATAACGCCCCTGTCCCTAAATATACAGAAGAATATCACAATACTTAATAAGTAATATTATAATACATATATTATGTGCTAATATCACAAATAATCGTGAAACGTGCGGGCTAATAAAAAGTGAGTATATAAGCTACAAAGAATGTACAAAGCTTTTCCCAATATTAAGTACAGGTGTTATTCAAACACTCCAAGATCTTTTTTACCAGAGTCCTTAGAGGCACCCTGTTGCGTATTTCAATCTCCAAAGGTGTTTAGCACCTCATTGGGACCCTGCTGGGCTCGAATCGAATTCATCCAATCCCACATATTAATGTCCAATCCAATTAAAATTCAACTTTAACGGTTTCTCAAACTAAGATCTAAGACGGATCTAAGTATATGTAGAATAAGTTATGATTTAATTCTCTGCTAATCTGCTCAGCGTACAGCGTATGAGCGTTGCGTATTGTAAAAGAAACTGAGGCTAATAGGGCAAAACTAACCTGTAAACTAACCTAACGTTTTGGCTCGAAATAGTTTAAAATACGATTGAACTATCAAACGTAAACTTAATATATAGGGAAACATAACGTGTACCCGTACGTATAAGCTTTCAATTGGGCTTTAAGTTTCTTATATATTATATATGTATGATATTTCAGGCTGTTGTTGTATGGAGAAGAGTATGTATTTTGACAAGCTGTACATACACCACAAAGTAGGCTATTTGAAAAGTTCTTAAAACAATTCAACAGCTCAATAATTACATTATCATCCCAATGCCATACAGAAACGTATCGATAACTCTCTCCATAATTGGCCAGCTTGCCCCGAAGATATTTTGCCACTTAGGCTTTGTTAATAAACGAGTGTGAAGCCATTGATCAAGAGGTTGGCAACACATCGCTCGACACCATCCAATTATTGGCGAGATCTATTACAACAATATGCAAATATGTGTCGGCTGCCTTCGCGAAAAAGTAGTTAAATCCTCGACGCGTTGAGAAAATTAAATAACCAGTAGCTTCGTGATGTGTAATTACTAACGATCTGCTGTTTCTACGCTGGATATTGACTATCTGGTAAAACGTGACTGTTTTCAATAAATATGTTCTACAGAGTGATATTCAGATGTAGAATAATAAGAATAATAATTTTGAATATCCTGAAAAATTATGTTTCATTAGGATGCTGACAATATAATAAACGGGTTATCTTGAATGAAAGCATTATGTATATTATATTTTTAAAGATTTATTGAATAAACTGTGCGATGTAACCCTTCTTTGGTCATAGTCTCCCGATTCAACTTGAGCATTACTATCGGTGTTCTACAGTCACATATCATAGCTTGTCGACGAATAAACACCTTTCTTTTGGCGTATATAATAGGATAAAACACTGCTTATAACAAGGAGCAACTACATCATCTTTAAGATGTATTCAGCGTGCATAATATGTGGAAAAAATACAATAGCACCGGCGCAGCTCTTTGATGATAAGACCTTGTCCAGGATAAAGACAGATGTGCATTGAACAAATAAACTGGAACGATTTTTGTGCGACGAATGTACAAGATAATATGGATGCAGTAGAAGTGAATCGGTTTTTGTTATTTTACTGTACGTGATGAACTTTAAGGTCGTGTTATAAATAAAATAGCATCACTAACAAAGAAGTATATGTAATTTATAAAAGTATAATGGAAAAGCTAGGTGACCGATTTTAATAATTTTTATTTCTGAATTTATGTTAGTAATTAGAAGTTATTCTTCATTATACAGTGAAAAGTTGATACATAGGACATAGCACATGGTTTCCTCATTGAAAAGTATTAGTAATTTTTACATGCATTGAAATAAAGATTATTTAATATCCAAACATATCTGCTTTTAAGTACAGGGAAACTTAATAATACGTAGTTATAACCTCAACGTGAACATTTAACGTAATGTTAGACAATCATCACTTTTCTTTATATCATTTTATAGAACAAAGTGTTCAAATAGGCTCTATTTAACCTTAGTTTTACGCTGCATCTGTTTACCATCATACCTGTCGGTCGGTGTGTCTGTTCGGTGGAAATAAATATTAATACAATTATTTAAGTTTAAACCGCGGCGGAATATCTTCCGCTCCCGTACATTACACGCCAGCCCTTACGAAAGAAGCAGTTAATTTAGTTGACCCAAATGTGCCGGGGCTATCGCGGTGAACTTGTAAATTTATTCTGATTGCTTTCGCATCCGCTCTAATTGATACAACGCAGACAAATAACTGATAATTACATTGATTAACTCAATCGTAATGCTCGTATAACTCAATGTTAATGAAATAGTAATGTTTGTGATACGAAGCGCTTGTTTAAGCAAATTATAGTCATGGGTACTTGTGTTTATATAGCTTCGTGTGCCTTCATATTGCAGACTACCAATTATTCTGCCTACCTATTAATTAATATCTT
This sequence comes from Leucoptera coffeella, assembly GCA_030578115.1. Classification (NCBI taxonomy): domain Eukaryota; kingdom Metazoa; phylum Arthropoda; class Insecta; order Lepidoptera; family Lyonetiidae; genus Leucoptera; species Leucoptera coffeella. The sequence continues at coordinate 41,317 of JAMBLF010001144.1, read as the reverse complement.
TATAGGTACATTAGGTGTGTGTATGAAGATGGCGTTTTAATCAAATTGTGTTGGATACTTCTTTATCATTTTTAGTTCGGTATCTATAAATTCGTCGATAAAAAAATTAAGTACCAAATTTGATTAAAACAAGTCGATTGGCGTGTAAGCTTTTGAACTATTTATGTAATATTACATCGTCATTTGGAACCAGAACTAAAACACATAAGGTTTTATAATTGTATAAAATTACATTATCATCTACAAAAAGTGTTATTAAAAGTTGTTCACTAAACTACACTAAAAATAATATAAGTCGACTCATATCTCGTTTCCTTTGTTGAATTATATCCTCCTTACGCAAGTATCCAATATATAATATGACATCTGATGTAGTGTTTTTTGCACATACCTATACATCTATAGCTACATATACACGTCTTTTAATCTCTTACAGAGATAATGATTTCCCTGGAGAGAGCTTCGGAGTCTTAAAATTTCCATGGTCTCTTTTCACTACATATTCGTATAAAGGTGTTGTGATGTTACTTGCCTATCAATTAAATTAACCCTTAGTCCCTTAGTCATACATTCATGCAGCATTCCAGGATGAACACTAGTTTCTTTAATTACATAGTTTTTGTCTCATATATTAATGAAAAAAAATTCTATAGCAATTTAAACAGATTACTGTTTCCCTACAAAAGCATATTTGCGCGAGTATTTGGAGACCACGAATTCCCTTCTTATATGCATTTAAAATTTTAAAGTATGTAACATGTTTACATACTTTAAACTTATATCAAAAAAATGTGAAAAAAATGCACATAGCTTCAAAAATAACGTGAATAAATTTAATCCATTCATGCTTTCTTCTTCAAACCTCAGTTAAACAACCCAAGAGTCCAAGATTTTCAACCCTGGTATACTCACTATGTCAGCCATTGTAGGCATATGGATATAGGCTATCTGCTGTAGGCCTTTGTCCCAGGAGAGCCATAACTCAGCATCAGATCACGCCTTCCGGCCATTCGGACATGGGCTACGGCGATAACTCACGAGCATTTTGGGGTGGATTGTAAACCAATGAAGATATGGAATGATTTAGGCTTGTTAGTTGGTTATAGAACTTGTACTTGGTCGTATTGTAGATCTGTAGGCTATTAGGGACGTTTTATTGACTATTAAGTAACATGAATACTTATAAATAAGATTAAGGTTCTAACTTCTCTTCGAAAGAGACTACAGATCGTCGCATTGCATGATTCTGATCTATCCTATCTTACCTCACTCACTTTAGTTATCAAGTTTATACTTGCTCTTCTGTTGTGTACACTTCTAATTACTTACTTTTAAGTATAATATTTTGTAAATACGCCGTCTTACGATTAATATCTTTAGAGATATTAAGTATTTTATTGGAGTAGATACAAAATATTTAGCTGGTGATCACAGTTGGTTACAGTTTTTCCTACTTGCCAATAAGGATCGTGACTCTATCTAATTTAATTGAAACCTAAATCAGTCAATAATTGTAAATAATACACAGCGGTAATACACACCATATGCATGTATATTCGACATATCTATTTTATGAATATGAGGCTCTTGATGAATTTTCTACATATCTTATGATACTCGTTAGTAGGGTCTGTACGACTCTTTAATTATAAAGAAAAAAATTAAATACGATCTAGTGATTATTGTATCACACAAAATATCTCTGGATTGTTATACAAAGACATTGCCTTCAAGCTACTCGTACAAACAGGCTTATCATATAAAATGGAGTCATTACAAAACAGCTTCTTCCAATACACGGCAATTACGTCATGCATATTGAATTACATAGAAAATTTTCATCCTTAATTTCACCTATAATGTTCCCTACAACGTTACGCTTACAACATTCACAAAACCATATTATTTGGCCCTTCGTTATATTGATTTACTTCAGGCTGATAGGTCAGATAAGGTGGTTTGAATATCTTGATGTACTGGTCTTCGCAAGTGACTATTATCGATTTTAGATCTGCCTTCGATAAAGTTCTTAACAGGCACGACTTTGAACTATAATGTGATCTTTGCAAATCTTCTCAACTTTAAAGTTTAAGCGGTATGCAAGTTACGTATTCTTAGTATGCTTGTTCGAGTATATGCAAATTTGTAATGTAATTGATCCTGGAGAAGGTAGGAAAAATGTTTGGGCACACAACACTTTAGGAACATAACAACCAAAATTATTTAATCATTGATTGAATAGGTACTTTTTGTTAACTAGAGAAAAAATATATTTATAAGAAAATGACAAATGGAGATCCGTGGTATACAGGGATTCAGGCGTGATGTGTATGTATGTATGTAAAATGACTAGTTAATTAAACTTATAAGGAGTCTCCTCATAAATCACATATTATGAATTTAACTACATACTTATATAGTTCTTTCTAGATATAATACCAGATTTTCTGCCGTGTACATGCTACACTTTCTAACTAAATATCTAATTACATTTTGGTATCTCTATTTCGTTTCTTATTTCACTTTAGCTATATTATAAAACTGTATCCAATAAATAAAGCCCAAGAATTGAAGAACATTATGAAATACGATCAAGATATAACATATTTGAAGTAGAGCAAAATATATTTGTTCAGTATTATCGTTCTTGCCTTAATGGCGGCGCATCCGGTCCCCCAAGACCGATACCGCCATTAGGGGCTATTTCCGGTGTGCTTCCGGTTCTCTATAAAAGATATAACACTATTAGCGTCGCCTTACATTCTCGGCTGGATCCTATACCTCTTTAAATAGATTTTTACAAGTCTAGAAGCTAAATTATAAGTTCTTTTAGAGTGAATGAATTTATTTTAAATAAATTATACAGTACGGATCCGAGATCTCTGCCTAACATGAAACAAACTGCTAACTCTATGGAAGTAACTCAATAATCTAACTCGATAAGAAGTAAGAAGTGGTGACCAGGTATCGTTTTTTCGAATTTTATTTTCTATGACCGTGGTCACGATTCGCTTGACAAACTGTAGATAAAATACTAGTACATACTGTATGTTTGTATGGATTATACATATAAATCTAAACTTCAATAAAATATTCAACAGATTTTGACATACATATTGGCATATCGCATATTCTGCAAATAACTATATTAGTCATTTCCATTATTATAATTACATAGGACTCTATTTGTCAATGTGTTTACTATTCGGGGATCAAGTTGGCTTCCTTACGATGTTTTCCCTCTCCGTAGTATTAGCATTCGCATGTAGTTTGCAATTGCAAAAATGTACAAAGAAAATCATAAACTTCATCTCCATTGATACATTCTCCAGGGTATAAACCATATATTCACATATAAAAAAAGCCAAGCCCTCAACGACAGAGCTAAGCTAAATGAATATAGTTTTGTTGTGAATTCAAATGTTTACATAACTCTCAATTCCTGTCACATCTCTTTTGTATTTTGTAAGGAAATTCAATAGTAGGAAACCAAGGTATATTTGATGTTTGTTATATTTACATAGATGGCGCTGTGACCACGTCCTTAATGGGATTTCCTGAGGGCGGTGACTGCGGAGTGTACGGAAATTGACTCTCGGCTCGAGGGGCCGTCCACTTAGCACTTTTGTTATAAAGATTAATGCTCCTTGTTAATTTGATGGCTAAGGAAATAAAAGCCGATAACATCAATCTTTGTATATACAATACTACTTTGTATATAGTTACAGGATAAACAAGGTTTGGTTTTCGTAATAACTCAATTTGTCAGTTTATAGTGAAGGTTTAAATATGTATTTGTAGTTAGATTATATACACACTGGTATAAATGTCGATACGTTCTACATCAATTTCGTTAATCCTTTGGATGGAGAGTCAGAGAATATTCAATTAGCTTTTATTGGAATTGACTAACAATTCACAACTTTTAACTATAATATAGGTAAAAGAAAGAAAGCTAATAATGATTTTGTTTTCATTAATTGCTTTCGTTAACAGAATGTAAAAATGTATGGGTAATTCCGGTGAAGACTAATTGAGGTATATGCTGCCATCTAGTTTTGAATAGAAATATTAATTGGGAATAGGGCGCTCGCTAAAATATGAATGACAGTGACAGTTAACCTAACAGGAAGTAGAGATCCCGCCACATAAGGTGGCAGTTGGAGGCGTCGCCACAGTCGCGTAATTCAGTGTTACCAGTAAACACGCCAAAACTAGCACTCACTGTGCCATACGGCTCGATACATTATAGGTTTCATTTGTAACGGTCTTTGGTTGCAGAGCTATAAACTCAAATAAAACAAATTAATATATCAAAGTCAAAATATGTTTATTAAACTATTTCAAACATGATTAATAATTAACGGGACTTATCCTTCTTATTATATATTACATATATTATGTGTTCCTTCACTCTGTCCGCAATAGACCGTTTAGTGTGTTCGACGTAGGATTTCCCACAGCTGCAATCAATCTTATACACACCCTTATATCTTATATCACGAGTATAAATCGCGAATCTCTTAAAACTATTATTTCAAACATGGCACTGAGCATTGTCTTTGCATATTTTTTACCGAGGTTAGATCAGCGGAGACCCTAGCTTGGAGAAGAACTAACAAGAAACTCCGGAAATCAATTTATTATAATCACCCTTAACAAACATAAAAATTACAAAGAGTGGGCAAAAAACACAACGCTGGTAATACTAAATTTACCTTTCATACAAAATAACACGCAATGGCGGTAACGTCAAATTTAGTTCCAAGTTTGGCTACTGCCACCTTATGTGGCGGGATCTCTAAGTTGATGTCAGTGACCCACGTAAACAATCTATAATGACAAAACTTTGCACCAAAACATTCATTTCGTTTCGTTTGATTCATTGATTTCGTTGGTTACGTGAAAACAACACGCACGCCATGAGCATTATTCTTAATCAGTGGTGCTGATAAATCAAACTTCCGCCTGTATAGTTAGTGGTGATTCATTTACAAGTGTAACAGTACGAAACTAATTTTGCAAACTTGTGTTACGTGTTTTTGTGTTAATTAAATAAATTTATTAATATTATGAGAAACAGATATACCTAGAAAATGAGTTTATTATACACTGTTATAACTGTAAGTTGAATGAAGGAACATTTAGAAGTTTTAAAGGATAATAAGCATTCATCATGAGTACAGATAGATTTCACAAGTAAGTAGTACTATTTCTATCTTATCGACTTCATTAAGGAAATGATAAAGAGAAAACCCGGTGAACATAATAAATTCTCTAGGATATAATCAGTTCTATCCGGATATATCATGATCAAATACACAATGGGTTAATATTTCTACCTACCTATATTACTTTAGCACTTTAAAATATTAGATTAATCACTTGTTCTCTATAATTCTATCTGCTCTGTACGCATATGAAGATTCCACACTGGTTTCCCTTTAGTGTAACTTGCAGCAAATGAAGTAACCACATATGCCTTTGAAATTATTACCGTCACTGGAACTTAAGTTAGTTACCTATTTGTTTATTATACATCACACTCATAACACATATACACATATTTACATTCATGTTCTTTATCCCTTTTGGGGTGAACAGAACCTCGGACATTAATATCTCCTAGGTCACTCTTTAGCATGAGTTGGGGTTGCAATGTCATAATGGAATATTGGTGCCAGGTTTATAGCCCCTCACCCAATAGATTTTTTTAACCCTCAGTGACTTAGTCGCCTCCTATGATGTGCCAGAAAGACAATATATGTACCAGACTAGCATGGGACTAAATTATCTTGTCATCATGATATACATTTAGTCTAATAGTATTGCTTACTATCCTTGTGTCCAGATTCCAAACTATCTAATAACTGGTTAATTAAACTAATTTGCCCTTGTGTTGGGTTATTCTCACATAATGATGTAACAAAGTCATTTAAACAGTGCCCCAATACAATAAAATAAACATAAAAATGCTATCTAAAATGCAATGCTATGAATTTATTGAACGGTCATTATAATGAGTGTTATCTGAACAATGATAAGTGGAATTGATAAGAGATAAATTCTGCTATCAAAGTGCCAGAGTGATTATAGGTTGATTTATACACACACTTGTCTATTTATGTCTATATATGTATTATAACCACTTAATGTCCCTTAGTTTAGCTAGACCATAATGTGTATATGAACTTAGTTCCCTTATTTTCTCAAGCCCTTAAGTTTTTTTTTTTTTTTTTAATTTCTCCTTCTCCCTCCAACATTAACGGTGCCCTTAATCTGCTTTTTGTATCTTTCATGCTTTCACGCGTTTATTCTGCTTGCTCTTTCATGCTGCATACTTTTTCTTTCTTTCATTCAAGCCCTTAAGTTAAGGTATAAAGGGTACCTCATCCCAACTTATGAATGGTAAACGATAACAAGTACCCACTGGGCTACAGCCACCACTAATGTATTAACCAAGAAATGTTAATAATTGTAATAGTTGTTGAAGCCTTGACTTTCCTATAAGGTTGGGATAGTCCTAGATCAATTAACATCAGATAAGCATTGGGCCAATGTTTGCATCTAATCTCGAGGAGCTGCTAGTGTAATAATCTTTTAGGTATTAATATTTCATCTTAATATTGAACGGAATAAGCTATTTGTTAGGAATGTGATTTTTTAGAAATTGTTTGATAACTAAGGACTCTCTGTGACTATGTATGCCCAAAGACCTTTACACTTATAATAGTGATCCATTTAGCTTGGGACCACCCGACAAAGGTTAAGGGTCGTGGAGTGGTTGTATTTTAATAGAAATGGTCTAAGTCAAATTCTGGTTTATGTGCAATAAAATCATAGTACTAAATATTAACATAACATACACTTCACTACTTGTGTATACACACTCCCTTTTTAATTGTGGTGGGGTAGCCAGAGGTTTGATTGCCTATTGCCGAAATTTTTAAGGCATGTTAGGTATTGAAAGCCCCTCGAAGCCTGCGTATCACTAGATAGACAGCACCCAACATAAACATAGGTAGTGAACCATATCACCATATACAGGTACTGGCTATTACCTATCCCGAGGGATAGGCAGGTTTCCTCACAATTTTTTCCCTCACTATTAGCAACAGTAACTAAATTATGAATATAAATGAAAAACACATTTTGTAATTTTATTCATTGGTAGATGCCAGAGCCGGGATTTGAACCAATGACCTTTTTTTCTCATAAGAAGTCAGAGGTACCCACTGGGCTACAGCCGTATATATATTGATGTAAATCATTTAACTATTTGTCTTTGCAGGGCAGCTAAGGACGGCCTATTAGAAGTCCTGAAAGAGGCTACTAGGAAGGAATGCAACAACAAAGATGAGTCTGGCATGACACCGACCCTCTGGGCAGCGTTTGAGGGCCACCTTGAAGCCTTAAGACTGCTTTGCGGACGAGGGTAAGTTGTGTATTAATTGATTTCAATATTATAATATGCCACTACATAATGATGAAGACAATATGTGTGATATCATCTTAATTACTACATTGATACAGCTGTTTATAAATTAAAGTAAATTGACATAAGAAAAATACGTCCTTTTAATCCTTTCGGAGTGGACAGAAGCTCTGAGAAACGATAATACCTTCTAGATCAGATTAGTTTGTGGTGTCATATGGAACAATAGTGACAGGTTGGTAGCCCATCGCCTAATAGATTGCATTTACTCCTAGTATAGTATATAGAGGCCTCCTAAGTCATTCGCCCCAATAGATTGCATTTAAGTACTTCTAATATCTTAGAGGCCTCCTACAGCATTTGCGTAAGAACGACAGCTAGTTAGCATTTTTTTATAACCCAGACTTGAACAGGACTTTAATCTTTGTTCGTCCTTTAAGTATTCATCAACTAAAACTCTTTTTTAAAATAACTATCAGATTGTGGCGTTAGTATCATAAATACATCGAATCTAATCAACATCTTCGTCATACTTTTATAGACCTTATCTAAAACCTGTTGTGTAAAAATGCTTTAGTTATGTTCGATATTGAATAATAGCACCTAATAACATCCTTAAATAACAACATAATATAATTTAGTTTCATAATATACTTCCTATTTGATAAGCACCTTTGAGCTGTATGGGTAAAATTGTACAGCATTGTACATCTTTATGTAGCAATAAATATGTATAGGTCAAAAATGATATGATTTGTAAGGCTAAATAAAAAAAGAAGTTTGCTAGAATAAGAACGAATCCATCATCCAACCTCAACATTCTTGCGAGGTAATCATACTTTCGCGTATTCATTTCCACGATGTAGGATTTGTGGCCACATTAATCCTATTTCATTCGTCGTCTATGGTTCGTCAACAAAGTCAGTAGCCGACGTAACCTTAGTGGTGAATGGCTTAATAAAGAATTAAATAAAACCTATTTTATACCAGATAGTCATCACCCAACGTGATAGCTGATATTAAATATTATCGTATATATTATCTAGACATACAGGAAAAATTTTAATGTGAAAATGATTTTTTTTCTTTCACTAAGTGATTTTATGATCCTTATTTTGAATAAAAAGCATTTTATTTCACGCAGCACGCTCATCACCTTACTCCCCATTTTTCGCTTCATTGACATCCATACTCCTCACTATACACACTCGGCTATTATAGCTACTACTGTACGTATGCTACTAATATCGCATAAGTAACACCTGTAATGACATTGCGTAATTAGTAGGTAAGTACTCGATGCGTAATCAATCAATATCGTTTCCCAGGCAACAATGACAAGTCTGTGAGAGTTATTGCATCCGCTTCCTTAGTTTTGTGCTCGATTCTAGATCGAATGAGATGTATCGAATGATCGATTTGCATAATCGAGTTGTAATGTAGATGTGTGATAGATTATGTCTAGAAATGTTTTCCGTGCTTAGTTTCATTAATTGGTAATTGTTATTTAAGTAACATGATAGTTGGAGTAATTTTGGTATGACTATATGTATAATAGTTCGTTGTTATATTATGTAGTATGTATAGAATTCGACGTAGCTCAGTTGTTTAGAGCTTGGCTCTGTATCAGTGGGTACAGGGTTCAAACCCCGCTTGAGCATGTACCAATGGAAATGAATTTTAATGAATTTCTATGTACATTTTCGTAATAAAAACACATTTATGAAATGCATCGAATTATACGGTGAGGGAAAACATCGTGAGGAAACCTACCTGTGCGTCGAACAGGTAATAGTTAGTGCTTGTAAATGGCGACATGGCTGACCACCTGTCACATTGAGTACTGACTATCTGGTTAACACGTGGGTTCAAGGTGTCCATAGAATTACTACCTTAGCAATTGTGGAGATGGAAACCTGAACCTCTGACTACTCCGCAAGGGTTAATGGTCGTGAATGCGTTTGTTTTTGTTTATATATGTGTGTACAGTTTACAAAGCACGACTCTATCCCATCCGAGGCAAAACTTACCAAAGTCAGGAAATATCATTCATATTGATGTGTAGTAACTTCGTATCCAGTCTAGTAAGCTTTATATACATAAACCTCGAGTCTTTCAGGTGGAGGCAGTGTAAGTAATGTTAATATATCCTACATATTCCTATTTATATACTATATAGGAAATTTCGAGCTATTCTTCTGTGAGGAGTTCGAAGTGTAGAATATTTAGATAATTTAATGTTATTCTTGGCTCTTTCTGTTTTACATATCATATATAATTAATAAATAACAGTAACCAAGTAGGAAAAACAACTAAAACAACCTTTTTAACGCCAATGAACTATGTATTTATCAATTTCCAGTGGCGAACCGGACAAATGCGACTATTTCGGCAACACAGCGCTCCATCTAGCGGCGGCGCGGGGACACAAAGAATGCGTGACTTTTCTCGTAAACTTTGGCGCTAATGTCTACGCGATCGATGTGGACGGACACACGGCTCAAGAATTGGCTGCTATTAACGGCAGAGAAGATATTTTGAGGTACCTCGACACGGCCACTGCGAAGTTGGAAGCTGGTGACAAGTAAGTCTTGTGTTATAATGGCTGTTAGACCATGTTAGATTAATATTATTAGAAGCTACCGTATATGCTAAATTTAGTGCGTTGACCATATAAGACAGATGTAAATGGTCTTTATTGAGGAATAGACTAAAAACCTGACACCGATATAACTTATACTTACATATAGTAATTCCCTTTGTCTACATATATGAAGTGTGTATAGAAACACCGGATTATCTTCTCGATAACATTTAGCATACAAAAAACAAAGACAAAGAATTACCTGTACGGGGAACAGGTTGGTTTCCTCGCGATCTTTTCCCTCACTGTAGTATTCAACGCATTTCATAAATGTATTTTTATTGTACATTTACGAAATACATTTAGCATATCTTATGAGAGGTCATATTAAGTATCACATGTGATTTTGTCGACCAAACTAACCATCCAATAAACTCCCTTATAGAAAGAAAGCCAAATCCTTAAAAGACAAAGCCCGCAAAGACAGTGAGAAGATTCACAAGCAATACCAGAAGAGACAGAGCAAAGCGGAAGTGCTCGCTGAGAAGGAGATGAAAAAGTTGACCAAGGAATGGGAGGAAGAGATCTCGGTGATGCCGCACCGGCCCAGCACAGTGCTCATGGCGCTCAAACAGAAGATGACCAGGTCTACGAGCCAAGGTACGTAGAATAGGCTGGGTCTCGAATCACTACATAGTATAAAACAAAGTCGCTTTCTTTGTCCCTATGTCCCTTTGTATGCTTAAATCTTTGAAACTACGCAACGGATTTTGATGCGAGGTTTTTAATAGATAGAGTGATTCAAAAGGAAGGTTTATATGTATAATAACATCCATTAAATAGTGGAGTAGGCTATACATTTTATACCCGTGCGAAGCCGGAGCGGGTCACTAGTAAGTAATGTTTAGGAGACTATTAGACCAATTGAACTGGGGCTAGTGCTATAAGTTCGTTTAAGACTTGTGTTAAGGGGAGTCGACGTATATTTAAGAAATATATACCTGTTGTATATAGATAAATTCATATATAGTATATATAATTAACAACCAGACTGGCAAGCAGAAGAAAAGTGTAGTTCTTAACTTTACCTCCACTAAAATTGAGTCCGGGACCTCACGAATAGCGTTGAAGTAGTTAACCAATCGTGCCACGGAGGTTGTAATCAAATGGAGGCCACGTCTCGATAAACGTAGTGTAGGACGCCCACCTACTATATGAACGGATGACCTGAAAAACTTCGCTGGTAGTGGTTAGCTGAGGTCCAAACGACCACGCTGCAAAACCGAAGAAAAGCGTAGTTCTTAACTCTGTCTCCCCGGGGAATATTTGGGACCTCACGACTTCAGGTGGTGAATCGAACACGAAGGTCATATTTACAGTACTATCAATCAATCTGCCTATTCTAGTCCACTACTGGACGTAGGCTTCAAAGTCAAAAGTCAAAGTCAAATGTTTTTATTCAATATAAGTACAAGTACAGTACATTCATTGAAAGTCAAAACATTTGCCTGACACTGGTTGTCTCTTGGCATTGAAATTTCTACCGTTGGTTCGGAAGCCCTGGCTCGGAGAAGAACCAACAAGAAACTCCGGCTTTCGGGATTTTTTGCCCAGTGCCAGTTACAAAAACAAATTATGTATAAAGAAACATAAGATTTATACACTTATTAACATAAATTATCTTTGCACACATAGCTTAGATGCACTCATTGCCAACACCTGAGCATCGGCGAGGTAGTCCCCCGACCGCGTAGTAAGCGCCCCGGACTAGTCGGCCTCTAACTATAGTCTTAAATTTAGGTAAGGACAATCGCGTAATCCAGTCCGGTAAATGATTATAAAAACGCACGCAATTTCCAACAAAAGATTTCTTGACCTTTTGAAGCCTCGAAGGCGCCACATACAGCTTATGTTTGTTCCTAGTATTAATTTTATGAAAATCACAGTTTCTTCTAAAAATATTTATATTTTTTATGTACATAAATGACACACTCATATATGTACTGAGCAACAACCGTCAAAATATCAATTTCTTTAAATTTTTCGCGAAGTGACTCTCTGGGGCCCATTCTGTAAATGCAGCGAACAGCCCTCTTCTGCAAAACGAATATTGTGTTTATGTCAGCAGCACAACCCCACAGCAAGATGCCATAAGACATAATGCTATGAAAGTAGCTGAAATAAACAATCTAGCCGTGTACTCGTCCGTATATTCCCGAATCCGTTTAACAGCATATGCCGCGGAACTAAGTTTTTTAGATAAAACGCAAATGTGGTCTCCCCACTGCAGCTTTGAATCTAAAGTTATCCCTAAGAAGACAGTAGTATTTATTTTATCTTCCGCCACAAAACACGATCACTAGTGGCCCTCATCCAGCCACTATCAGCGACTTTCTTCAATTGATCGGTCCACCGGGTAGTGGGGCGTACTACACTACGTTTGCCGTGGCACAGATTCCATTCGAGAACACCATAATCTCATTCCGGACTCTGTCGGTGATCCAGGCCGACTGTCATTGTATATACGTCTTACTTATTATATCTAAACACAATTTACCACTATACCATTTCCCAACATCTCGCAGGTAACCTCTTAAGCGACGAACAGCCCCGTCCGACGTACAGCGCTCTGGTAGGTACAGTCAGTTCGGGGCACAAGGGCCGCGGCGCCGTTTACAAGAAGGCCCTCGCCAGCAAACTCAAGAACGGAACTATATCGAGACAGGGGGGCGATGATTTCAAGGTAAGCGTTTATTCGCTGCTTACTGTCTGTGTATCAATTAACATACGCTTCACGACTTGTTTATACACACTTGTATTGATTATTGGCGGGGTAGTCAAAAGCTTAAATTCTCAAAGTAATTTTAGGTATGGGTTACGCGTTTCACTAGATAGAGAGCACCTAACGTGATAGATAGTGAACCGTATCGCCGTAGTTTCCTCGCCATTATAATAAACGTGTGTCTATTAATAAATGTTTTTCTATTCTATTCTACATTACGTATTTGGTATGAGTACTTGGTGAAATGGAATGGTGGTCAATATGGCATGTAACTTAGCTATATCACAAGTCCTCTGACAGCTCATAGTTTGCTCATATTACATGCATAAACATTGTAAAGAAAATCATTTTGAATGTCATGTAGGAATATCAGTCATAAAGAATATATTATGACGACATTCCTAAGGAAATTTCCTAAAAATAAACTTTTAAACCAAACCTCCTTGCAAATTGTGTGTCGCATGTAATACTTATTAAACCTTTAATTTTTTATTCGTTGACTCTACGTAAGCAGCCTAATGGCGTGCGTAAGTCCAGACCCTTTTTAAGCTCATTCATCCCACTATAGATAATTTCCATCTACATCCAACCAGGTAGGTGAAGTGGAGACCACGGGCCGCCGTTCAGTGACGTCCATAAGCGGGTTGCGCCGTGACTCGGAGATCATGTACGTGGGAACATTCGGCGTGGGGCCGCACCAGAGGGGCAATGTGGCGCAGGTCTTCTCTGAAGAGGAGGAGCCCCGGAAGATCGGCGGCGGAATGAGCAGGTACGTAAAGAGCCGTGATATCTGCCTACGCCTTTACAGGGAAGTGGTTCCGCTCTATAGGGAATCGGGTGTGGTGTGTATGTATGTATAGATATAGCGAAGGGGATTAAAGAACATGAATGAGTTAACGGATTATCTACTGGTCAATTTTAAGTTTAAGTTGAGGTACCTAATGGTTACATTTATAAATTGGTGATAGATTGCTATCCTGTTGACCAGGTATCACTGATCATTAGTTGCCACGGTGACAAAACGGCAGTTAGTTAGCATTCTTTTACGTCCATTTCATAAAATTTACATATAAATTATATTATTTAAATTTACATTTCATAAATAATCTTAATATAATCATAAAATAATTTTCAGGTCCCTGAGCCAGCCCGATTTCGCAGCTAATGCGCCGGAAGATAGTGCCTTAGGCCAGGAGGTGCTGCTGCAGGAACCCGCCAGCATCTTCGACAGGCCAGGGTTCGGCAGCGTCGCTTTTAGGTACGTACATAATAACAACGGTCTATTCTTACGCCTACAAAAACCTTAAAAATCAAACTTACAAACGACAGTAAAAAGTTATATGTTGAGACTTATAGTGATCATTGGTATTCACTTTTCACCCAACATTACAAATATCCGTCGATATACTGGAATTCCTGAAGGGGTAGAGTTTGTGGGCAATATCAAAGGGTTAGAACTTTTTGACTTGTTGGCAATAGAGGATTATTGGTAATGCTAGTGAGTCATCCAGAATTATGTAAAAACTTTTGTTGTACTTTAAGAAATGCCGGAAAGAAGGAAAGTTATTGGGTAATGAAAAAGGTAGTGTATATACGCAAGTCATGGAGTGTATGTTACGTTATACCTAAAATCATCCTCTTTAATACCTATATATACCTACCTATACTAATAGTTTTATTAACTACTTTCAGACGTTCCATAACAGCGACGCTAAGCGGAATACCTCCGAACGGGATCGGCGAGGACATGTCCATTGGTTCGGCAGGCTCCCTCGCCGCCAGACAGTCCTCCTTCAAGCCAGCTGAGTGGAACTCTGCACAGTCTGGTTAGTATACATATGTCAGGATAAAGTCTTACAGGATTTATCGAGACAGGCGTATGTATATGTGTCAACGGGATGTTTTTACGTAGGTTTGAGGTCAGTTTAAGTAAAGTAAGTTCGAGATACCAAAGAATGTTCGCAGATAATGAACGGTGACAGAATATACGAGATATAATAACTTTTGGTAGGTTTCTTGATTGTTGTTTGAAAATATATCGTCAAAATGAAAACTATAATCCTCAATTTATATACTTGTTATTAGATAAACTATCCATGTTGAAGTGAAATATCGCTTTATATAAGATTAAGTAATTGAAGCAAATATTTTTAATGTATTATTTATTGACTTACCATTATCTATTCACCATTTTAATTGACACAATTTATTGTACTCAAATATTATAGCCTAAGCTTCTTGCTTGCCAAAATGTTCTTACTTATTAACCAATGTTCACCTTTTTATATTTTAATATAACTCTTAACTATTTTCCATTCACAGAATCATCAACAGTGACCTCAGACGACGAGAACGACGCAGAAGAAAACCCGTATTCATCCCTCGAACGCTTTTTGACCGCGTGGGGTCTTTCCCAATACACACAGAAGTTCAAAGACGAACAAATCGACCTCGATGCCCTCATGCTTCTTACAGAGAATGACCTCAAGAGCCTAGGGTTGCCTCTGGGGCCATATCGGAAGCTGGTTACGGCGGTACAAGAGAGAAAACAGGCGCTTTCTAACCCTGGTCCCATAGTGGATACGGCAGTTTGATTGAGGACGGGAAATGTCAGTCATTTTTGAAAGATGGTAAGGTTATATTATGGGTTATAAATTCTTATATTTGTAACAAATGTGATTGGCGTTACACTTAATAATCATAATCTTTTATTTCTAAAATGTTTACATAATGTGCAATTAGTTCTTCTGAACCTGAAGTAGGTAAAGAAATACTTGTATTTCAAGTGCAGTCTCAAGCGTCCAAATAGTTATACCTATTCTATTACAATTAAAATACTATTTTAATACAAAATATACGACAAAAGAAAGAAATTGACAATGAGTAAACTTATTATACACATAATATATTTTGTTGTTGTGTGAAACGTAATTTACGTTTGTAATAAATGTCAGAATTGTTAGATAAATCTATATATGTAGTAATCAAGTTATGCCTTACTTTATAAAAGTAATAATTTAAGTTATAAGCCGTTGAGATACTGTTTAAATATAAGGCTGCTAAACGTCTAGGATTGTTTACAATTATCATTGGTGATAAGCCGTATATGATTAATATACTACTGCCAAGTTGATGCCTTATGAAATATATTTGCTTAGCCATCACATTTTAACATATTTTGGGTTATATGCCTTGGATTGTAACATGACTGTATAAGTTTACAAGCCTATGTATGTATTATAAAAGTTCTAATAGAATTTAAGATAATGCTAATAAAAATCGACAATATATTTTTACACTACATAAAACTATTTTTTTTTATTGTAACAGTACATACTTTCATCACAATAAGTTAGTAAGTATATAAGAAAATTTAATAGTATATAAGATACTGTCCATAATGTCAAGATTATTTTTAAAAAACGTTAAGATGTGTCTGAGAAATCCGTATTGTTTTTGTAGATGTTAAAATTACTGCTCAGTTTTAATTTTTATTATATATTTGTTTTTTTTTATTATTGGTGCTTAAAAGCGTATTATTTATTTTATGTTTGGAAAAAGTTATTTAATAAGTGACTATACATACATTTACATGACTATACGTAATGAGGCTAAAGTATTGAAGACATATTTAATGTAAAATGACAAAAATATTTTTTATTTCATTAATCGAAATTATTTGGCATAAGGATTACAGAGTATTTTTGTTCATTTTTATTTAATTATCTATCATTTTTGTTACTTAGCCTTTAGCTACATACAGTATTTACAGATAATATGAGAGTGTGTGTTGTTTTCATTTTATTATCTTATTGAGATTTACAATGATAGTTAAAAAATTGTTTTGCACCGAGTTGTGTTTTGTTATCACGTGTGTTTATATAATTGTATTATTATGAACTGTGCTAATACTTAATCGTAATGTGATAAAGACATTCCGTACCAGTTTAAACGCCATAATTTTACGAGTACTTAAGTAAGAGAAATATATTTTATAGTCTATTTTACAATAAAAATGTGTGTTTGATAAATTTTGTTTTATTTCATCATTAAATCGTATAAGTACTTTTTTTACGTCCTGTGATCTCTTCGGGGTGGATAGAACTTCGAAGACACGGCAATATATCCAAGTTCACTTTTTAGCATCCATACTGCATTGAGATTTGATGCCATAAGAAACTTTCGTGAGAAGTTGTTAGCCCATCGCACCCTATCATACGACATGTCGACGTTATATACAGACAAGGGCATCTAGGTACCAGCTAGTTGAGGACGAAAATCGTGTATACGTGGTTATAATTAATACAGTAGGAAATACACTTTAGTCATAGAGAGATTTGTCAGGATTGTTGAAGGTAGCGATCGATAGTCTCTGTCTTTTCCGTTAGGTATGTGGAGGCGTGAATATATGTGCTTAAATTGAAAGAAAGAAAGAAAATACTTTATTCACTGCTTCAAATTACATTAAACACACAAACAATAAACATTTGATAAAATAATTGAGACAAACATCGGCTGTAGCCCAGTGGGTCAGAACTCTGACTTCTTATGAGAAAGGTCCAGGGTTCGAATCCCGGCTCTGGCATGTACCAATGAATGAAATTTATATATGTGTTTTTCATATACGTATATAATTTACAGTCGCTAACGGTGAGGGAAAACAGTAATTGAAGATCCAAATACAATCCCAAAGCGAGTTCCAGTTGAAGATCCAAATATCATTTCACAGCTAACATATTGAGCCAGTTCGGCATCACAATTGACTAAATATTCTGCCGAAAAGAAATATTTGTATATTCAACTTTCACTGAGCTGCTGGCTTTGTTGACGAACCATAGACGACTGACTTAATTTACTCTTGAACTTTACAATAACAGTAGATGTTTAAGGAAGGCTTCTTTGGAATAATGCAAGCAGACTGGGACTTATATCTGTAAAGAAAGACATTAACATATAATAAAATTGTAGGACACTATTACACCAATTGAACTAGTCCCTTGCTAAGTACATTTAAGACTTGAGTCAAAAGCACTTAGTCACTATCAAATGCATTACATGCCACTAACACATAATCGCTTTTTTCCAATATGTATTCTTCTGAACCAGATAAAACTATATGTTCACCTGCAAATATATATTATATATGTGTATGATACGTAGCTCAGTGGTTAGGGGCTTGACTCTGTCTCAGTGGGTACAGGGTTTAAATCCCGCTCGAGCATGTACCAATGGAAATGAAGTTTAATGAATTTCTATTGACATTTTTGTAATAAAAATACATTTGCAAAATTCATTGAATACCACGGTGAGGAAACCTACCTGTTCCCCGAACAGGTAATAGTTTAGTGCTTGTAAATGGCGACATGGCTTACAACCTGTCACATTGAGTACTGACTATCTGGTCAACACGTTGGGTTCGAGATGGCCATAGAATGTGAAGATGAAAACCTGAACTTTTGACTACCCCCCAAGGGTTAATAGTCCTTGGCGTTTGTCTTTGTCGTTATGCCATTTGTATGATACCGCTTTTTTGCGATGCCTAGTGATTACATTGCCATACATCACCAAAGCATTAAACCCTTTCGGGTTAGTCAGAGGTTCAGTGACCGTACTTTTCTTTGGTTACTCGAAAACCTTTTCTGTTAATAAATATCCAACATCTATTTGACGACCTCCGTGACGCGATTGGTTGAGCACCTGAACGCTAATCCTGTGATCCCGAAGATTCCCGGTGGAGGCAGAATTAAGAACTACGTTTTTCTTCTGCTTTCCAGTCTGGTCATTGATTATATATGCTGTATATGTATTTATCTATATAGAATAAGTATATATTTCTTAAATATACGTTGACTGTTACCCATAACACAAGTCTTAAATGTACTTAGCAAGGGGCTAGTTCAATTACTGTAATCGTGTCCTAAAATATTATTATTATGGGACACGAGGTCTATGGTATCTATTTTACGGTAGATTAGCAACCTGTCACCAATGTACTTTATGACATCACAACCCCAATATCAATGTAAATAGTGCGAATGAACATATTTTCGTGTATCCGAGGATCTGTCTACCTTGAAAGGGATTAAGGACGTGAATGTATGCATTTAAAATGTTTCCTTTTCGTCTCATAGATACATTCATATATTCACGCCTCTACGTCGCCAACGGGATAGGCAGAGACTATCGATCGCCACTCGGAGTGATCCTGACAAATCTCTTGCTTCACTCACACCATTAACCTTCTCATACATTTTTGTCAACATACATACGCTTCACGACTTGTGTATACACACTCCCTTTTTTACTGTGGCGGAGTAGTCAGAGACTTCTGTACCCATCTCCGAAATTTCGAAGGCATGTTAGGTATAGTCACTTGAAGCCCGCGTTTCACTAGATAGACAGCAGCCAACCTAATAGGTAGTGAACCGTATCACCGCTGGCTATTACCTATACCGAGGGATAGGCAGGTTTCCTCACAATATTTTCCCGCACCGTTAGCGGCTGTAAATTATGTAGGTGAATGTAAAACACATATTTAAATTTCATTCGTTTGTGCATGCCAGAGCCGGGATTCAAACCCTGGACCTTTCTCATAAGAAGTCAGAGTTCTGACCCACTGGGCTACAGCCGATGTTTGTCTCAATTATTTTATCAAATGTTTATTGTTTGTATGTTTAATGTAATTTGAAGCAATGAATAAAGTATTTTCTTTCTTTCTTTCAATTTAAGGGTATTGTATTCCAAAAATAAATTCACGAAATGTCAAAAATCCGACATTTCAAGCGCAGCGGCGCTGAGTAGCGCGCGGGTCAGGGCTGTTTTTAGCGGCCGGACGGAATATGAAATATAAAAAGGCGCGAATTTCAAAACATCGCGACACGTTTACGAGAGCTTTATATTAATAATAGAGTTGATTTTTAAACGAAATAGTGTAACGATTGAAAGAAAATTCTATGAATTGCTAAATATAACATACATTATCTATCTAGCATATACGTAACTCACATTACAGTCCACCCAATTCATTCCTGTAGGCTTAGTGCAGACAACCCTGTCATACTTTTGCATCTGCTGTAGGGCTTCAGGGTCGAAAGGGTCATTGACCATGAGGCTGTTGTCGCAATCAATGCCCTTCTCTATCAAAATATTCCGCATTAATACGTCCTGCATTTTCCTGAAGAGTAAACAAAAACTGTGATTAGTGCGGCCTCAGTGAACAGTTTTAAAAACAGTGTGCATCTGCATTGAGGGCCCATGTTTCAAATATTTTCCAATCGAAATGAAACTCACAGGACATTTAGTAAAGAATTAATAAAAACTGTAGCATTTATTCGTAAGTTTCTAAAAAGTAAAACATTCAAAACTTTGGTCTTCAATCCAGATGCCTGCATAATCCAGATCTCGGAAAGTACGAAACCTAGGATAATACTGTCTATTTGAGGATTTAGCACACATTGTCTTAAATAGGTTTAGAAAATCTCAAATCTCAAGAATGTGTTTAACATAGGTTTAGGACGGTTTCGCTTGGGGACTCAACTTTAAACATTTTAAAACTTAAAAACTCAAGCGCTTTGATATATACGCATCAGCTTGAAGAGTTGCTAGTGTATTTAATAAATAATTAAAAATGATTAATTATAAGAACATTATTTAGGATATTATTACATCAATTGAACTAACTCTTTCCTAAGTACTTTTAAGACTTGTGTGAAGGGTACTAGTTCACGATGTAGTATAGTATAGTTAAGAAATATGTATATTCATGCATTCACGTCCTATGTCTCTTAGATCACTTTTTATCATGAATATGAGGGTTGTATACATGACCGGATAGATTCCATTGATCTCTATTCCCTTAGTCGTCCCCTACGACATATCGAGATAAGGGGAATAATGTAAAATGGTGACGTCAGAAGTATGTATACACCGTGTGTGTATGAGGAATTTGTCAATAAAGCCAGAAGGGCCAGGATTAGAAAAAGCGGAATTTGTATAAAACGTATGTAGATACATACACATCACGCCTGATTCCCTGTAGAGAGGTAGGCAGAGATCATGGATCCAATCCCCGATCCTGGCAGACCACGTTCGCTTCATCGACACTCATACACCTCTAACACACTCGGCGGTTATAGACACTCCTAACGTCACCCTTTTTCAATATGGCGTCTATCTGACTGTAGATATGAAGTACAAGTGTTTCTTACCAAAATTCTTTCCTTTCCGCCGTCGGTAGGATATGATAGGCCGCGGGTTCGCTCTCAAATTGATACCTGGTATCAATTGATACCTGGTATCAATTTTAGAGCGAACCCGCGGCCTATCATAAGACTCAGCGGAAATAAAATGGCCGACACTGAACTGTCAAACTTCGGGAAAACAAGCATGGCTGCCTGTAACAAGTTAAATTTAATATAGTTAAACATATTTAGGTACATATTGCAAATGGTGAACCACCTGAACGCTAATCTTGAGGTCCCGGGTTTGGTTCCCGGTGGAGGGAGAGTTGAGAACGCTTATCGTTTTTCCAGTCTGGTTGTTGATTACATATGTACTTATATATTCACGTCCTTCAATCCGTGAACAATATCACCTAGGTCACTTTTTAGCATGAATATTGGGGTTGTGATTTCATATGGAACATTGGTGACAATTTACTAGCCCATTGCCCAACAGATTCTATTTACCCCTAGTCTCTTAGTCGCCTCCTATGACATACCAGAAAGAACGGTAGCTAGTTAGCATTATTTTCTAGACTAGTGTAAAATTTCAAGATCCGAACAAAAAATTTACTTTAAATATAAATAACTAAAGCACAAAAAGCATTGTTTACCAAACGACCAAATCAAAAGAAGTAAATAAAATAAAGCCTATAAAGAAATCGTTTTTTCTTATTACTGCAGTAAATATTTGGAGCAGAAACTTAATATCAATAAAACTCGTATCCAATAAGATTTAAACATTTATGCTTTTCAAACATAAATCGGGCAAAATACCTTGGCCCTTACTCCACTAATTCATTTTAGCCACAATATTACTTCAATATCGATATTGTAGCACTTCAGTGGCCGTAATTTGACACTTTTGTCACTCCACTAACAAATTTTGGCCACTGAGGGACTATCGAACTACATCTGCGTCTGAAGTACAAAAAAAGCTACTCCACTAAACAAACGTCAGTCAATGTCAGTTCAATATCCGTATATTTCGTACTCCACTATTGACTTTTCCATACTTGAGTGGCCACTGAGGTGCCACTGAAGTGCCATAATATCGATATTGAGGCACAAGTGTGGCTGTCAAAATATTAGCAGAGTACCACTTTTACGGCCGAGACGCAGAAGTATCGCTATAGCGACGCTGTTGAGTGGCTGTTAAAGTTAATTAGTGGAGTAAGGGCCGTGGTATACCGACGGCGGGAAGGAAAGAATTTTGGTAAGAAACACGTGTACTTCATATCTACAGTCAGACGCGCCGTATTGAAAAAGGGTGACGTTAGGAGTGCCTATAACAGCTGGGTGTGTTAGAGGTGTATGAGTGTCGATGAAGTGAACGTGGTCTGTCATGATCGGGACAAATGGGGATTCGTGATCTCTGCCTACCTCTCAGGCGTGATGTGTATGTATCTACACACATGCACAAAAAGTGCAGAAGTGTATGTATATCGATACGTTTTATACAAATTCCGCTTTTTCTAATCCTGGCCCTTCTCGCTTTATTGACAAATTCCTCATACACACACGGTGTATACATACTTCTGACGTCATCATTTTACATTAATCCCGTCATCTCGACTTGTCGTAGGGGACGACTAAGGGAATAGAGATCAATGGAATCTATCCGGTCATGTATACAGCCCTCATATTCATGCTAAAGTGAACTAAGAGACATAGGACATGAATGAATGAATATACATATTTCTTAACTATACTATACTACATCGTGGACTAGTACCCTTTGCACAAGTCTTAAATGTACTTAGGAAAGAGTTAGTTCAATTGGTGTAATCATATCCTAAATAATGTTCTTATAATGAATCATTTTTAATTATTTATTAAATACACTAGCAACTCTTCAAGCTGATGCGTGTATATCAAAGCGCTTGAATTTGTTAAGTTTTAAATGTTTAAAGTTGAGTCCCCAAGCGAAACCGTCTTAAACCTATGTTAAACACATTCTTGAGATTTGAGATTTTCTAAACCTATTTAAGACAATGTGTGCTAAATCCTCAAATAGACAGTATTATCCTAGGATTCGTACTTTCCGAGATCTGGATTATGCAGGCATCTGGATTGAAGACCAAAGTTTTGAATGTTTTACTTTTTAGAAATTTACGAATAAATGCTACAGTTTTTATTAATTCTTTACTAAATGTCCTGTGAGTTTCATTTCGATTGGAAAATATTTGAAACATGGGCCCTCAATGCAGATGCACACTGTTTTTAAAACTGTTCACAGAGGCCGCACTAATCACAGCTTTTGTTTACTCTTCAGGAAAATGCAGGAAGTATTAATGCGGAATATTTTGATAGAGAAGGGCATTAATTGCGACAACAGCCTCATGGTCAATGACCCTTTCGACCCTGAAGCCCTACAGCAGATGCAGAAGTATGACAGGGATGTCTGCACTAAGCCTACAGGAATGAATTGGGTGGACTGTAATGTGAGTTACGTATATGCTAGATAGATAATGTATGTTATATTTAGCAATTCATAGAATTTTCTTTCAATCGTTACACTATTTCGTTTAAAAATCAACTCTATTATTAATATAAAGCTCTCGTAAACGTGTCGCGATGTTTTGAAATTCGCGCCTTTTTATGTTTCATATTCCGTCCGGCCGCTAGAACAGCCCTGACCCGCGCGCTACTCAGCGCCGCTGCGCTTGAAATGTCGGACTCTTTACATTTCGTGAATTTATTTTTGGAATACAATACCCTTAAGTACATATGTAGTAATGTGTCGATGTTAGTGATGCTGTGAAATCATACACAAAATATTTTCGAAATTTTATTATTTTCCAATTTTAAATACAATTTATAATTTGGATGAAAAATACAAGGATGAGGATTGTTTGAATAAAAAAAACTATGCATTTTCATACCAGAGTAAATGACCTATCCTACTTTACAATACACCTTAACTAACTTTATTTCTAACTAGTATTAGAAATACAGTTTGACTAAAATAAATGATTGATTGATGATTTATTGAAAAAAAAACACTCACGAATACTCTTCATGCAATTCTTTACAAAAGGTAGGACGGAATTAACGTCTCAGTCGCTTTCATTAGTATAATTAATCATTACTTTAATTGAAATCTACATTTCCCTAGAAAAATACCGCTTAATTATTTATTACAATTACGAATGATATATAATAAATATGCATTTTTGTTTCATGTGGATACATCTTTCTTAATTCGTAGCTAAAACTGACCAATCAATTATAGAATAAACATTCATACATATTAATTTGACTTAACCTAAAATGTTTGTTTCGATTATGGCGGAGTGAGATGAATCATTTAACGACTTACTCCTAAAATCAATTTATAATAAACGCCCTGTCACATCACCAATAATTAATATTATTTTGTTCTAATTAACTATATATTGATCAAACAGATCGAAAATAACTTGTGGTGATATTCAATATTGTAAGGTCTAGAATCTCTTTTCAACTAATTCGTATTTTCACTAATTTCCTAATGATGTGTTTGTACAAGTTTACTTGCATGCAGAATGTGTTACTATTGCTACAATTTGCTTTGAGGCTATAACCGTTGTCGGAGGGTCTAGACCTTTGCGATCTAAAGCTCGAAACTGTAGCGGTGTCAAGGGTTTGCGTGTGCCACTGTCACGTCTCAAGAGTTCGCGAAGCCGTGCTCAATAGTCTGTGCCGATAGTCGAGTGGTCATCTACAACCAGATTCGGGCAACCCATTTCAAAAGACAGTGTAACATTGCTTGAATAAACAACAGTACGAGATTTAGAATCGAGGAATCATGGGCCAGCGGCGTCCTGCACTGAAACGGCGTACATCGAAACTATTAACCTAACCTAAATTACTGATGCTGTTTCGATTCGCGCCACACGCGCCCGCGCTCAATACATGAATGCCAGAAACAAGTTGTTCTGCTTCGAAGCGAGTTTCTGCATTCGTCTCTTGTACTTTTTCCTGTAGTAGTTCACTCTGCAGTTCTCTCTGTCGTGGTAGTAGTTGGAGTACTCGGGGTACGGCACGAAGTGGCCCGTCGCAGGGTCTATGGGGACCATGATGGGCAGCTCGCTGAACGGCACCGCTCGGCACCCGTCGTACGAGGAGGCCGAGTCGTAGCCGCCGGTCTTGAGCTCTGCGTACTGGGGACTGCCGCTCTCCAGCTGTACCTCGTTGCTCTGGTTCGCGGAATCGTTGGAGCCGACCACGACCTTCGTGGACGAGAAGTCCGAGGAGATCTGCATGCTCTTGGACCGCGTCCTGTAAGTGTTGATGGGGGCCTCGTCGATGCGCGACAGAGTGTGCCTGCGGACCGGCCTGTACAGCCGCTTGTCGGCGAACCGTGGCCGCTTGATCTTGGTGTGAGAGTTGAACGTTTCCATGGAGTTGACGGAGGAGTATGAATTGCGCGCGGGCGCTTGCGGGGCAGCTGCGTTGCTGAAGTGCGCCGCCACTACTTCCCTCATCTGGTCGCTGGATCAGTAGTTGTACGGGCCGTACTGGGAGCCGTGGTAGTAGGGGCCGGGGTACGCCTGGGGCGGCGGGTATCCGGCGTACGCGTACTGCTGCTTCTGCGGGTACACTGCGGAACGGAAATACCAACGTCAGTTTCAGTCTAATACAATTAGTTGATCAAACAAAATGTGAATTACGCATTCAGGTTCGGTATTTAATCTTTGAATTTAAAAAACTGTTCATTTAATTAACTTTTCCGAAGTTCGTTTATGAATGCAAATTTTTCCTTTAACTTTCAAATAACACAAAAGGGTTTGTAAAATACCCAGTACGGTTCCTTAACTTTCTATCACTCACCTTAAATCAATAAGAAAATGTAATTTATATTAACGATATTTACAATTTTGTAGAATAATAACCCTGTTAGTTACTAATTATTTACAAAGAAACTGATTAGGTACACACTAAAACAATATATAGTAACTAACGTACACAGGTCGCCCAGTGGATTGGGAAAATACTTTGACACTTTTTATCAAACATCTATGCTTTCGTTATAACTGCGCACGTTTAACCAGTTTCAATTTATGACATGAAATTGAGGAAAATTAGTTATATTTTAAGGAATTGCTCATTTATTATTACGAAACACAAGGGCTACAACATTATTCAAACAACTAAAAGATCTAAAAAGATTTTCTGTTATTCCTACCCGTATCATTTAACTTAACCTATGCCATATAACATATCATACAAACAATTCTCAATCGACTTATTTATAGCAAAGCATTATTACCAGGCATAAGGTATTGCATGTTGAGCGCCTCTTCCCTTTCTCGCTCGCCGCGCAAGCAAATGGCCGCCGAAGAGAACAAGATGGCGGAAACGAGCGCCAACCCCACGCCACACCACGCCACCATGTACGACCAGTCGTACCAAATGCGCGCGTTATCTCGCAATATCTGGTTTATACCGGATCGCACAGAATCCACACGAACCGCGAATGTATTTACATTATTCCATATTTACATGTTAAAAGCAATGTTAGTTTCAGCAGGCGTAAACCAGATATTAAAATAACAGCGTATCATAGTTAGTCCGGTCGCAGTCCGCAGTAGCGAGTACCATGGAAAGAAAAGAGACAAAGCTTTCTGTTAGTAAGACTTAAAAATACTCATTTAATCTAAGATTAATTGGGGGATAAAGCTTGGTTCACACATCACTGCTCGTCTCAGTACCCTAATCAAAATGTTGTTTACAAAATTCATTATACCTAGCTACAGCTTTTTCTGATCTGAGCACGTGAATATGTGAACATAAATTCCGTCAACCGCCAACCGTTAGTCACGGCGCCAAATTCAAAATGGCTGCCCAAGATGGCGGTCTAACCTGGCATGATGTATTGGACATTGGTTTGTTGCTCCTTCTGTTTCTCCTTGCCCAAGCAGATGGCGCCGGAGAAGAAAAGGACGGAGCTCATGAAAGCCACGGCACACGAGCACCACGCTAGGATGTACGACCAATCGTACCATATTGACGAGTTGTCTTTCAACACCTGCGTTTGGAATCGGTTTCAATATTCAATTTTAGTACAATAATTGAATCTCTCTTTTTCACTTCTTCCCGAACCCCTATTTTTCAATGTTTATAATGTGATAAGTCGCCTTTTAGGCTGATAATATATGTAGTACAATAAATTATTATTTTAACTGTAATTATAATAATATCGACCACGTTAAGGTCTATGAATAATAATAGGTGATATGAATAAGGACATACATCACGTAATCTCTCTGGGAGTGATGTAATGGTAATACCTCATTACATCTACAATATGATTATAGCCCCTCATTTACTAAACAATATCTTCTTACGTTTCATCTAGCTTACTTAGTCTAACCTTACAACTAATGTTAGTAGTATAACTCTTAAAGTCCCTTACGTTGGGCCATTGCTGGTAGAACTCTTCTCCTACTACCTTCTCCTTCTCGTAGAACTCCACCCCGTGCCACAACGCCATCGCACCCGCCGATAGCAAACCTGGAAGTCAAGTGTTGTCAAAACATTAAAAATAGTTATTTTTAAACACTCGCGATTTATACTCATTTTATTTACTATGTGAGACCGGATCGTATCACGATAAATTAATAAAGATATCAGATTACCTTTATTTTACCCGATGTTTCGACCCAGTTGCATAGGCCGTGGTCGCGGGAAGACAGTGTCGCGGTCTCACATAGTAAATAACATTAAAAATGTTAAATAAAATACAAAGAAGTAATTAAAATATGATATATTTATTTGACATGAAGAAAACACTTCAGACTTCAGAGGTTTTCCAACGCTTTTGTCGTACTACTGTTGTATGAATACAGACTATCTAGAATTCAAATGGAATGCTATATAGTTTAATTTTTTTGCTATGTTGAAGGAAACCACTGGAACACACTTAGAATTATTTAAGTATTTTAAGAGATAGGCTAGTCATTTTCATATATATTTCTCCCCAACAACAACTAAAAGTGGCTAATGTATGTAAAATAAACAATAGTCACAAGCATTCATTTAAAATGGCGAATTAGAACATATTACCGTATCTTCGAAGTTCTACCTGAAAGGGATTAGAGGACGTGAATGTCCATGTATGTACTTACAAGTGACAAGCATGAGTATGGCAGTGGCGGTGACATTCCCGGGGCTGCGTTTCCAGCATCCAACCACTCCGGTCCAGAAGGCTACGAACAGGCAGAAGAAAGCTACCATGAACAGGGCCACGGTCGAACGGGCCATGTGCAGCCTGGAATAAGAGAAATAAGATATTGTAGGGCACTGTTATACCAATTGAACTAGCCCCTTGGTAAGTTAATTTAAGACTTGTGTTAAGGTAACTCGTCAACGTATATTTTTACTTGGGTATAGCTCGATAAATACATATATAACATATACAATCAACGACCAGACTGGAAAGCAGAAGAAAAGCGTAGTTCTTAACTCTGCCTCCACCGGAAATCGAACCCGGGACCTCACGATGAGCGTTCACGCGTCTAACCGATCGCGCCACGGAGGTCGTCATTATAGAAATAAGATATTGTAGGGCACTATTACACCATTGAACTAGTCTGGATTAATGATAGCAGATTGACAAAAGGAATATATGTGAGTGAACTGGAATGGCGGTTACGTAGGGGCCAGCCCAATAACACATATAACAGTCAGATAGAAGCTATATTGAAAAAGGGTGACGTTAGGAGTACCTATAACCGCCGAGTGTGTACGAGTGTCAATGAAGCGTAAGTGGTTTGACAGGATCGGGAAAAATGGGGATCTGTGATCTCTGCCACACTACAGGAAATCTGTCGTGATGTGTATATCATCCTCGATAAAATTGTAAAAACATTTGTTTTAATTGATGGATGCTATATGCATGTACACAATACAGCCTTATTTAAAAGTTCATAATAAAGATTTATTTTCTGTATAGATTATATGACACGAATCACGACGGCCATTAATTTGCCAATCATATAAATAATTTATTGTCGGTTTTGTCCCTTATTTACGATAGGTTAGAAGTTTACGAGTATCTTATTTTCGCCTTAATCAAGTTAGGAATTCCTATCATTTATGGTTAATAAAGTCTAACCATTTCAGATTGAGTTAAATAGAGAAAGTTGTTTGTAAAAGCGTTAGAATCGAATTTATATCTCATCACATCAACCTGATTTATTGGAGACGTTAATGTTTATTTGGCGGTTAACGCAGATAGTAGTATAGTATTATATTATCTGTAACTGAGATTTCACAGAATGCTAATCTGATGCTAATCTCAATATTAATTATATACTGTTCTATCAAAGGGCAACTACTAATCTTAAGAACTAGTATTCAAGTTTTATGGGATATTTATTAGTAAATCTACTTATCCATCTCGTTTATGAGAGCATCTCATTATATTATTAGCACAAATACGTATTGCAGAATCCCAAACTCTTCATAATCATATTTATAAAATGATGGGGTAATATAATAATCACAAGTACCTACAAGTTTAAGTACTTATAAATGTCATTTACATTTGCTATTATAGTTTATCTCCTATTTTCTAAGCTTCAGTTAACTTTCCTATGTTTATTCAAGTCACGATCGTAACTTACGAGTTAAATTAATTAGATATGGCAATTAATCCTACAGATTTTATCAAGTAAACTAGAAGGTTTTGGTGCTTCATTAAATTTAATGAAAGCTTGCGAATACGCTACGATCTGTTTTAAAAGTATAGCTTAAGTATGGTGACTTGCTGACAATATTTAAATGACCACAAAGATGATTTATTTATACTGGTATTAAGGTTTTTGCAGGTTCATATATAATTGTACCATATAACTCTTTCTTATTCTTAAGATAAATATGTATATCAACTTTACCAGCCAGTTATCAGTCAATTGACCTAAATGGAACAAATTGTAGTTCACTAACTAACTGACCCTTATTTTATGCTCCTGATGTATGAATCAATGCAACTGCTACCCTTGTTCAAATAATTAAATACAACTTCTTAAGCAAATAAAGAGAACGACAACTCAACAAGGCGTCAATGTCGTCATTAGTCATTTTCGATTCTATCCTTTATTAGTACATGTACTCGTAAATATGTAAGCGACCTACTTGGTAACGTTTAATTCTACGAGGCAAGGCCTTTTGACAATTGACAAGTCATTTTACTAAATAATTGTCAAGGGTACAAACAACAAGGTGTAAAATAGTTTGTTTGGTTGGTAGCGTCATAGCGAACGGTTAGTCTGTTATTATTTGTTTGAATGAATGTTGAGTTATGTAATTATTAATAACAACATATGGTTCTGGACTGTGATAAGCTAATATACAAAGACAAAGCCATAATAGTCTGTAAGAAATGCTTAGACATGGTTTCTTATACTCCGCGAATATGAACCTTATAATTGTGTAATAGTGTCTTAATTATTATTATTATTGTTAACCTCTGACGTTTTAAATAGGAATTTTATTGCATATTCTAATATATTTGTTTCTGTTTATTGAAATGCTTTATTTCCAATATACAAACAACCAAAATAAAATAATGATAATCGATTACATATCTTATAACCTAGATCTTACTCATTCATGTCTCGATGTTACACATATACCTTAATCTACCAATACCTTCAAGTACTAAGCAATATCGTACTACTCTTACGGCTACGATACAATCGAGATAAGTGACTAACTGCTCGTGAGTAATGTTATTTTAACGTGAACCATTTAGCTAAGGCGTCGCCCTGAGCGAGATCTGATAACAGGCTTTAACGGTGTTGGTAGTGGCTTTTCGCTTTGGCGGCTAACCAAGGTACTGGCACGTACTGGTGAGTGCGAAAGTCTAATGCCCTTCAAATAGGCTAATCACTTGAGTGAAGAAAAGTATAAGGCAGTTGCTATGAACCTTGATGTTTAAGTAATATAATATTTTTCATAGATTATGTATTTTAACTATGATTCTTATCAGAAGGCATCGTGTTTTGCTGGGGAAAGAATATGTTTAAGGTAACCTTCAAGTTACAAAAACGGTACTCGATTCACCGCTTAACTATTAATAAGCAACCACAGCATGCCTTACATACCTAAAACTATTAAAACAACCATCCAATCATGTCCTTATTACCATTAATACTTAGATACACATTTGCCCGTGTCTCTACAGAGGAGTAGGCAAAGATCACGAGACCCCAGCTGTTCAGATCCCGACAAATCAGTGTCGTTTTATTAACACCATACACCCTCCTTCACACAATCGGCGGTTATTGGTTCTTCTAACGTCACCCTTGATCAATATGTCGTCTATCTGACTGTCATATGTCTTATTGGGACGAACCCTAGGTAACCGCCCTTCAGCTTCGTCCAAATATATTCCGTATCATCGTAAATTACGAAATGCGCCGAATACTACGGTGAGGGAAAACATCGTGAGGAAACCTTCCTGTTCCCCAGAACAGGTAAGAGTAAATGGTTGCAACTGACATTAATTGCCACCTGTCACATTGAGTACTGACTATCTGGTCAACACGTGGGTGGCCATAGAATTACAACCTTCGCAATTGCAGATATGGACACCTGAACCTCCGACTAACCCACAAGGATTAATGGTCGTGAACGCGTTTGTCTTTTTATTGTAAATGTAGATAATAATCACCTGTTCATAGCATCATCGGACAGTCCTTTGGTTTCGTTATTTTCGTCCGGTATGAAATAGTCGACGTTCATGCAGTGCGTCTCTACTGGCGACAGGTAGATCTCCACTGGAAAGAGAGAGACGGACGATTAACAATAGAATTACCGGGAAGTCATTATAAACTTGATAAGCCTGGCACTTCGTAAACAGAGTGTGGGGTTTGAACAGATAGTAATTAGCTGGTTATTAAAGTGAAGAGGCGACATTACGACCTATCACAGGTACATCTTAGTAATAATTGCTCCATGGTACATATAGATTAATGTAAAAGGATTCGATGTAACCGAAACGTTATCCAAAATAGTCGATATGGATTTGCAAGCTAGTATACCCGAATACATATTGTTGCAAATATGTACAGTCAACGCTAAAAGTGCAGTCCCAGCAACTTTTATAAGGTTTACGTTTATAAGAACAAAAGACAATATTTTTTATTTCGAAGCACACGAACGTACAGTAAGTGGCGCCAGTTTTTAAATGTAATATTCATATTGTCTTTTGTTCTTATAAACTTAAACTTTATAAAAATTTACTGGGACTGCGCTTTTAGCGCTGACTGTACATAAATTATTGTTACAATATTTCTGAAGACTCGAACCGATTAAACAATTATAAAGAAAGAAAAACCGTAACAATACATGTTATCTAAATATGACTACACTTTTCCCCGAACCTTAAAATTCCCGAAATCCATTACGTGTTTACCCGATTTGGCAATTAATCAACTTAATAAGCGTCAAGACGCAACTAACTAGTTTCATACGAGCGTTACCCAATAACCTTCTTGCGAGCAAACCCAGTGGCCGTAACTAGTAACGGTTCGCCATTTCAACATACCGAATTAGGCATCGGAGGAATGTGGGTAAGCTATCGACTATTTGACTCACAAATGCACGCTGGAGGTATGCCATGCCTACCTAACTGGATTACAGCGGTAAGGTAGGTAACTTACATACATACGCATCAGGAACGATTCCCTGCAGAGGGATAGGCGGAGATCATGGATCTGTCTGTATCGATCATGACAAAACACTTTCGCTTCATTTACAGTATGAGAGACCTTCACATACACACTCGGCGATTATAGGTACTTCTAACGTCATCCTTTTTACAATATAGCGTTTAACTGACACCTTAATAGGGGTTGTGGAGCTGTCTTTTAGAAGCGAGAGAGAAAACGTAATTGTGTCTGTAATACGTAGGAATATAATGCTATCTATTAAAAAGTTGGAGATGGACACCTGAACCTCTGACTACCCCGCAAGGGTTAATGGTCGTGAATGCGTTTGTTTGTTTTTGAAAAGTATTTAAAAGTATTGTACTGTAAATTTATTGCAAAATATTGAGTGAAATATTTGAGTTATATAACAGTTATATATTATGTTCTAGTTTTATACTTATAATCGCCGAATGTATGTGAAGATTGCGCAAGTTTATAGATGGCAGTAAAGCGTAGGTGTTTTCATAATGTATGAGTGTATGTAGTAAATTAATAGGCGTGCTTTGATATTATGTATCTTATTTATGTTTCATAGCAACAGCGTTATTCACTTCTCCATTCTGTATTTGGATACATTCCTAATGTGTCAGATAATTCTCATGAATCATTCAATACAGGATTTCTAAAGAGAATTCTTAGCATTCTAGACTACTTGATACATTAGCTACTAAAGGTACTACTAAAAGTCATAAAAATATTCTAGGGCATTATAGACGCAACAGCAATAGTTTTCTAAAACAAGGAAAGTATTTTTGTATTAGACACAACAGTCTAAACTAAACTAAAACCAAACGTTACGACTTACGATTAGCAACTATTATAAATTATTATTAGCTACTACTCTACCTTCCTACCCTTTTGGAGGTCGTGCATGATATGTGTTTGTATGTGAATATATGTATGTATGATAATCTCAGACAAACACCCAATAATTAGGTGACAAATACAAAGCGCAATTTGTATTCTTACTCCTACGGATTAGTAGCAAGTCTGCATAAAACCAAATATAATTACGGCCACAATGAACAGTGGGATGGATATACTAATCAAAACACATTGTCGGTACATCTGACCTCGATTGCAGTGATTCGAATTAATCTGATGAAGAATCAATTGAGAATTGTTTTATTTTGTTTATTTACTTGTTAGTTCTTAGGAATTGAGATTGCTTACGTTGCATAGTTTTAGCAACATACGTTTTTAACAGCATGCGTTTGATATAATATCCATATATCAAAGATAGATATTATCTAATTATCACATATGGGCTGTTTGCCTTAAAGAAAGAAACTTTACGTGTTAAACACGTGTTGTTACAATGATGCATATGAACTCTTGTTAATGGTAATTATTTAATGAAGTTCTAACATGTTTTGCCTCCATACATAGGCTCGCAAATATATCTCCATAATATTTTAAACAACCAGTGAATACGTTAATCTCCTTGTAAAGAGTTTAACCAAGACATGACATGACCAAGTAATATTAACCTTTTTAATAGAAATGTTACTGGTAACAGCGTTAGAGACGAAAAGATACAGTAGATTAAGCTAAGTAAATATCTAAAGAACTTCATTCAATCCACTCAATATCCATTACTTAACAAAGTTACAAGCTAAACTCGACTCAGGGGCCTCACCATCACGATTCTATGTATGTTAGTAACTAGTGCAGGCATTTCGTGTTCGCAAACCTACTTGAGCACTACTCAAAACCAGTCCGTCAATACTATTTGGTATTCAGGTCGTGATATAGGTAACCCGGTTTGGTTTATCGAAAACCTGTACAACGATATACGAGTTATTAGAATTTAGAAGCAATAAATTTATTTCATGATTGTAGGACTGCATATTTAATTTTGTGATTTGATTCCGTGAAAGAAATTAATGCACCGAGGTGAAAATTACCTGTATAGGCTATTGTACAGGTAATGTACATGTATATATTCATCTTACTACCTAGGTTAGGTCTTTAGTTTGGCTATTTGGTACACGCGCTGAGTACTAAGGGTCTGAAATTTGAATACTGCCGATTCCACATCTTCAGAGTTATAAGAATTTAGATTTTTGTGATAAATTAAGATTGCTACCTACTCCCATACGGATTTAGAATAATGATATAGTGTACGAGAATTATCTGTGAACTGCTGGTTTGCAAGATAAGAAAATGCATTTTTTTCTTTATTTTTACATATTTTAATATGATGACATGATGAAGTCAATGCCCGAAACTGGATTGCAGCCTGAGTCAGAAATATCAATAGAATTTCCAATGACATTTTGAAGCATCATAACGAATAATAAGTAGTGTGTGATATTATTCTTAAATTTTTCCCTATTTATGGCCAAATGCGACAATATTTTTAACTTGAATTTCGATTTATTACGTTTTTATTTAATACCAGTATCCCAAAATAATATAAAAATCTCATTTGTGACTAACATGTGAAGCTGACGCAAAGGTATTCATTAATATACTTTGTAACTATAAATAGTCTTACATTTACAAAAGGTGCGATTTTCTACACTTTGAAAAACAATAATTTACGCACAAGGAAGCACATAGTAATTTTTGTGTAAGTAAAAACATACATAGAACCAAAATTTTATTTTCATAAAAATGGTTAATATTTATATGTACTAATAAGCTTATCTATGGACGTTTTTAGTGTTATTTAATTGTTCATCGTCTCAAGAATTTAAGTAAAACTATAACATGAAATAACTATTTAAATACCCCTGCAGGCATTGATTATTCAACTTCAGCCTAAATAATCGAAAACAGCTAAGCTACCTGACCAACCTCACTATTTAAATTACGAATACAATGTTAACTAACGGCATACCCATTAAGGCAGCTATACACAGCGACCGTATATGCTCATTACGGATTAGCAACAGAAAATGAACAAAAAATGTACAGTGTATGAGTCACATTGCTGTCACCTGCGTCAGTATAATAAAATAACTCGTTTTGATAAATGATCTAAAACACCTTGCCGCAAAGATGTTTTAAAATGATGTTTTTATTTTATAGACCCACCACGTACTTAGCTATCTGCTTGTTAAAAAGCATTTTCGTTGACGTCAGTAGAATAATAAAGCCAGGTGTATCTTTTGAGTAATTACTGGTAACTTAATTAATATTTGTAATACGTTTTCGTGACTGCAAGTTTTTCTACTTCAAGATTTCAACTCCGAACCTAAATTTTGTAGTAGTTTCAATGTTTTCGAGAATCTTTTTTGAAGATGGCTACGGTATAATATTGTACTCTAAAATTGTTTTTTTTAAATTATCAAAAGTTGTTAGCAAATCTAGCTACATAATAGCCTAAAAGCCACAAATTATTCCCTACATGATACATATATCGATACCTTTCGGGTTAAACGTCACCTCGGAAACCTAATATTACATGATCAACTATAGTTATTTACCTTCTGCTGAAGATGGTTGTATGCTGCGTGAAGAATAGAAGAGCATGTATAATAAGGTTTATGTAAGTGAGTGAAGCAAGTGAGATTTGTCAAGTTCGTTCAAGGTGGCTATCGATAGTCCCTGCTTATTCCGTTGGGAACATAAAGGCGTAAATATATATGTATATGTATGTCACCTATGGAATTTCTATCGAGGTTGTCATAACAAAATTATCTTCTTTCTATTCTCGTAGACGTGACTATAAATACGGCACATAACAAACATACATGTACATAGATTCTAAGTAAATACTTAAACAGAAGTGTCACCAATAAAGTGGACTCTAGACGACAGATTGTTTACTGTTACTCGAGGCACATTTCACGTCACCTGCTCTTGGCATTCAATCGCATTCTTTGGTCTCGTCTTTTAATGGGGCAACACTGGCCATAGATAAAACATCGACTTATAGACGGATGCGGACTCGATAATTTTTTTATTTTTAATTCCAGATGGCATAATATATGGATTCAAAGCAATGTCTTTATTTTTTATTTGGTCGGTAAAGTGACAGAAGATCTGAGTAATGTTTAATATTATTTAACAATTGTTTCGTAGTTAATAAAAATGTTTTTATGATATTTGTAAACATTATTATGTCTATGACGTAAGTTACATAATCATTTAAAACAAGGTAACTTAACAATGATGTATTGTAGAAATTATTCAGTAATGATTTTTAGATTTATTTTACTAGAAAATTAAAGCCAGGAAATACATAACATTATTGAATACATCGTTAACTGAGCAATGTAACTGTTTCTCAATACGGAGAGTAACAATTAAAAGCTGAACCATACAAAATTTCAAACAAAGGTGCAGTGGTGAAAGAACAATCAAATGCACTTGTGCAAGTTCTTTAAAAAAATACACAAGTCCTATATTTTACCGTGGTTCCTCAAGTAAATTAATCGTAAATACTCGGTATTACATATACATACTCGTAATTTAATCACTTTAGGTGTGGACAGAACCTAGAGGACATGAAAATATCTTCTTGGCCACTTAATGTTGGGGTTTTAATGTCATGTGGAATATTGGTGACAAGTTGCTAGCCTTTCACCCAATAGATTCCATATACCCCAAGTCCTTTAGTGGTCTCCAACAACATACGGGAAGAACGCCAGCTAGTAATTATTCTTTTTATATCCCAGACTAACAGGATACTTGGTATTTGTTTTGGTAAACTAAGCAATGGTACCTATGTCTTTATTTTAAGTATTGTTTACAACTAAGCTAATACAGGACCACCTCAAATAAGAATATTACTGGATTAAACTAGTAGATTATAACCAGAAAAAGACTAGTATTTCGTAATCCCGACTTAAAATCTCAACCCAAAAAAGGGAAAGCTAATTTCTGTTTCGTGTATTTGCCACTCGAAAGTGTGTTTGATGTGGCCTACACGATTTCCATGTTAATGATATCTTCGTGACCAATGCATGCCAAAAGACAAGACATGCGTGATATTCTTAAGGTTATGCCTTCATTATTACAATATGTTGACTGACAACGACACGTCGCCTATTTGCCTGTTATATGTTTTATTGTCCTACACTACGTTTGCCACGTTTGCCCCCTGCCAGGTGGACCGATGACCTCAAGAAGGTTGCTGGTAGTGGCTGGATGAGGGCCACGAAAGATCGTCTTTTGTGGCGTACCCTTGGGAAGGCCTACGTCCAGCAGTGGACTAATAACAGGCTGATTGATTGATTGATTGATGTTTTATTGGGCCCTTCGTAACTGTCTTTCTACCACACCAAAATTTGACCTATCTACTATAGTTCATCTGCATCTGTTCAAACAATTGACAAAAGCCTTTTTTTTATATTTCCACCGAGTGTTTATGAAGTATGGATGTCAATAATACGTATGGAGTAGCAGAATTGGTAAAATGGTTATTGATATGTGTCTACCCCTCTATAGATGCGTGATGAACTAATGCATGCATGTTTTCAGAATATACAATAGCAAAGCTATAAGCGATGATATAAATAAATATATCATATAATACGTATTATTATGCGTAAAGGTTTTGTCTCAAAGTTGGAAGTCAAAATGCATAATATTAAAAAACAAATATTTGTGTCCACGAACCATTCATCCCTATTGGGATGGACAGAAACTTGAAGATAATATATCTCCTCGGTCACTACCAATATTGGTGACAAGAAGAAAATACATCGCCCAATAGATTCTATTCACGCTTCCGCTAATCCTTACAACATGCATGAACAACAGTTAGTTAGCAAACTAAGGTTGTCCCATGCTACCACGTCATTAATAATATTATAGGGTTCTGACATAAGACCAGCGTTGCGTTTGCCACCAGACGTAACATACCCAGCTAAGTTAGAACCTTTTTGCTGCGACAATAACATGCACAAGTTATACCCCCTAGTTTGTAAGTTTTTAATTGTAAACGTTTTGAATTGTGTATGTTTTTGTAGCTGTAAATAAACTCTTTTTATTATTAAAACACATAGTCCATATTATGTTCGAATGTTAATTAGTTATTTACAAGCCTAATATTGCCTTTACAGAAAGGCTTCAATACGATAATATTAGTACAAACATACAAGTAATTGGATTCAAAGGCAATGCTTACTCTCGCTTAGTTTTCTCACCAATTACAATATGATCGAGTGAAGCCTATTTCGTAATAACTTTCACTTGAACGCATGATTTTCTTAGGCCTTATTTGATGTGTACGTGTGAAGAAAGTTATACTTCAAATGTTAACTGTATATATAGTAAGTGAATATCTACGTCTTTATTTATAGTGTCGATATTATTAGAGCGGTACCTTTTCATGCTAAGATAAGTTCATTAGAAGACTTGCGCGCCTTGGGCTCCGCTAATGCTTTTTTAAAAATATGAGATCAGTAATAGTGTGAAGTTGGTAACGAATGTCCAAAACAGACAAAATTCATCATTTTTAAGAGAAATTTGACATTTTTGCCGATTTGAATCGTGAAATTTGACACTTTTGGTCATCTACTACCAACTTCACACTATTACTGATCTGATATTGAACTGCGTTTGTGCTAAAACGCATTAGTAAACTTGGCTCCTGGTGGTTTACCGTTTAGACCAGACGGAGTTTATCAAATACTTATTAAACGTATTCCTGAAATGTTAATTTAACTCATATATGAGAGTAAATGGAAATAACTGGACATTATTAGATATGAATGGAATGATACTATATGATTTCTAAACACCGTGTATTAGGGCGACCTTAGTTAACATTGCATCAGAGATGTAATTTCACGCTCTGAGTAATTTGTTTATAAGTAGATATACAATTGATTAAACGTACATTGTCTATACAGCTTCTATGATAGCCAAGGTGTGTAACGTGATACAAAACTCATACTCTGTTTCCTGTGATTTCTAAGAAACAAGAAAAGATAAGATTCGATTTATGATTATGAGAGATCAGTCAATGCAAGGCCATGATTAAGAACAATGACCATGTAAAAAATACGTGTAACAAAAATGTATATCCAATCAAAATACCAATTATATCTAGCATTTATCTAGTAACTAT
Organism: Leucoptera coffeella; assembly: GCA_030578115.1. NCBI lineage: Eukaryota > Metazoa > Arthropoda > Insecta > Lepidoptera > Lyonetiidae > Leucoptera > Leucoptera coffeella. The sequence goes on along the minus strand of JAMBLF010001144.1, from coordinate 1,568 downwards.
CATATTGTATACTCTATCTATGTATTTCTATTTTGGCTTTGTCTAACCATAAACAACGTATTATTTGAGAGCAGTTATAAATAACCGATATAAATATCGGTGGTTGGTTATAATTAATGTAGGTTAGAAATAACTTTTTAATCATAATGGAAACTTAATGAGCAAGAATAACTCCATTAGTAATGTTACTATACGAATTAGGCCCTCTAACTACTAGACAATATTCACATAATCATCGCACCACTGACACAAACAATATTCTATATTGCCAGTAATGAACTTCTAAAGAAACCTTCTCAATAATGCGGAAATATACACTTCGACGTAAGTAATATTTCTTGTTAGTTACGCCAACACGTTGTATATTGTAGTTTAAGTATGATCACATTGAGTTAATATGGGAGACACGTCATTTCTCGTGATAAGCTTGTTTATTAGAGGCTGGTGGAAAACATGAAAAAGCGTCAGAGGCTGAGAATATAATACCTGGAAGGTCGTAGGACAGAATCATATAATATGCATACTTTAGTTAATACTTGTGATAAGAAATAGTCAATGTTCAGGATGAAACTTGTTGTTACTTTAACTAGCTGAAAAGATTTATCGTAGTGCTATCGCATGAAACCGTTATTGATTTATATAGCAGAAGCAAATGCAGCACGTACTAATACCATTGGTAACTAAACATACATAGACTTTTGGACTTAAAAAATTACAACAGTCTTCTGACAATTTCTCCATAAAAAACCTACGGAACTTCGAAACCTATTTCCCATAACACGGGACAAAAAAGCTCCTTAAGATAAAATTCTAGTAGGCTATATTTAATCTAGTCCCACATTATGAAATAATTGCCCTTCGCATTGTAGTCAATGAGCCCACTTCACAATGGATGTGGGTGTGAGGTGACATACAGAGGTTGCAGCATTCGTCAATATGTTTATTCATGAGGTTCCCAAGATATGTAACGTTACATACACGAGTTTTTCTAACAGTTACGTACTACATACTATAAATATATGCACAAATATTACTGTTTGTTGGAGATACAACGTTTTATGTTAGCTTTAATATATGTTTATAAAAAACATTAAATATATACTTGTCTTTCCCTTTTGATTTATCTGTTTAAAAGACGTACTTTTATTTTGTTATATAAGTAATAGTCCAGTAATAGTAGTATTATTTGATTTAAATGTACATTGAGTAATCATATAATGATTCAATCATCGTAATTAGTTTTTTCAACCCAACGAACTATTTAATTAATCATCTAGAATTTGCTGAACAGATCTTTAGCTTTCACATTTCCATTTATGTTTTAGATTATCAAAAAAGCTTTATTCGGATATCTACATGCAGTATTAGTATTTCATATCTCATCCCTCTTTAAAGAAACAAACATAGATACCAGACGTTATCTGAAAAGTCAAACTTTCGTCTATCCATGGCAGGTAAACCACTTTTTACCCAGAGTAAAGTATCTAACAGATTAGATTAGAATTAACTCTTTTACACAGAATGGCAAATATGTCCGTATGAGACTGCTGTACGATTTTAACAATCAC
>JAMBLF010001143.1:0-140389 GCA_030578115.1 Leucoptera coffeella | reverse complement strand
AGAGCTAGGTTTGAGTTGATTTGTATACAAGTCATATTTTGATATTATAACTGTATTCGGTTTGAGTCGGTTTGTTATCGTAAGGTATATTTTGATGGTGTAATTGCATACATTTTGTGACATTTACATAGATAATGCAGCATAGTCAAGTAAAAGTTTTGGTAAAAACGTTAAGAACTTTAATGTTAAGAGCTTTATAATGCAATATATAAATACACTAAAACTAATACAGGCAAAGCTTGTAGTTTTCACAATACCTTTAACGTACACATACAACAAATAGTGTAGGCAAGTTATTAATGTATATTAATCAGTTCAAATATGTTTAAAACCTCTTAATTACTAATTAATATAAACTGTGGCCCTCATTTGCCTTTTACGGAGCTACAAAATTGACTAACACCATAGTCATGTCTAAAGCCAAACGTCGTGTAAATTACCACTTAAACTGTTAAGTAACGATTGCGTAAACCGTTTTCCAATTCAGTTCCATGTCACCGCTAAATACCGCCATCAATCTCTTCACCATTACATAACTCATTGTTATTAAAACCTTGATTAGCTTTGCATAAGTGAAAAATAACCGTGTCAAACCGTCCGCATACACACACGTTCATTACTAATTGCCTTACTATTTATAAAAAGTCGCGGCCCGTTTTGTCGCGACTAAATGTCCGCAATTAATCCTGTCGCGACACGCCGAGTGTGTGGGCGGCTTAATTTTTACGCAGTCTCAGTGACTTGGCTCGATGCATTTAATTGTTGCATGATAGCCCACTAATACACCTGTCAAGGAAACAAAGGGGGCGATAGATAGCCGAAATGAGCTCGGTACAGGCCATAGACAATGTAAATGTTTATACTTTCTAGAGCATTGTATCGATTCCGTGTGATGTGCCAGTCATTTGTCAGGGTATGCAGCGGTATCAAGTTCATCAGTTACTGTTTAAATGCACCTATTGTTTGCTCGTGTATGCAGAGTGGTTCTGATTACGTCTATTGGCGGCGGTTATCTGCGGCTGAAGTGAGGGATTTGTTATGACTGCCGCTTTGTGTGAAGGAATGTCGAAGATCAAGGTTAGGTACGGAAATGCATGTTCAAACAATGTTTATGTTGTGATTTTAGTTGATGTTTAAACACTTATAAAAGTGAAAGCAAGACATTTTTAAATTTTATGTAAGTAATTGAGTATTATATGTAAGTATTTTATCATATCGTATGAGACAACATAATTCACTACTTACTTACCAATATGCCACGTATTTGATATTCAATTCTATCTAAATAGGGCATTTACTATATTTATCAAAGCGAAAAGAAAACGTTCGAGAAACACAACAAATGCAATACTCTATAAATTCTCAATGCCTATTTCATACTATTTTTACGCGAAGCCAATTTATTGGACATATCATAAAAATATTACATCGAAGAATAATGTATTCCTGTCGTTGTCTACCGTAAAAATTGATGTTTAACATTACCCGGGCGCAGTTAATTTGAATAATAACACGTACTTTTAAAGGCTTAATGGCATATCAAAACATTCACCTGAAGTAAAAAAGGCTTTTAAGGATAATGGTCGATAAAAATGGCGGCCGTAATCTATCTACGAGACTAGCGAGCACATATAAAATCGTTTATCTGATCTTGTCATGTTACAATATTAATACTCTAAAACTACCTATAGGATACAACTTCACTATTGCGCCGCGGAAGATTTACCTAGGTGTCGGCTAGGGGTGTGAAGTAAGTAGATAAGGCTGTATGTATTTAAATAGACTAGAATTTTAATCTCCTGATAACTTGGCAAAGATATGGGAAGAACGAATTCATAATTTATGTTTCTGGAATTTAGCATAATTACGTAAGAATGATGATTTCTTTTAACTATGTATTTAGATACATAAGTAGCATTTACATGTAAAGGAACAGTATTAATATACGTTTATTTATAAGAAATTTTAAGAGAAATCGTATAGAGACTCGTTAGTTCACCTTACGAAGTAAATGATCTGCAGATTGATATAAGTATCCAATGATACATCTAACCTACCGACCGCTCCATTTTACACCACTAGCATAAACCTCACATTCAGGAGCCAATAACTATGTATAGTTTGTACCTCAATGCTATCGCAGCCTGGGAACCAGTTATGACGCATTATCAGATAGCAAGCGGAGGGTGGCATTAAAACGTCCCACCGAACGATGCTTTGTTTATTAAATTATGTCCACCAAGCCTATAAATATCGGCCCGGTACGTTCATTTAGTGAAATACCGATCTCTGTTACAGATACAGGGCTGAATTATGCAGTGTCCCGTGTTAAAGTGAAAAGGAATGGATTCAAGCAATTGGATAAAGGCGAAGTTATTCTAGCAATCAATTTGGTGTAAATGTTGGGGATGGTGCGACTTGAACTGGTAATGGGCGGCAGTTTCGCGATTTTGTTGTAGAGTTTTATTTATTATGCAGTTGAAGTTGTAAGGGACACTTAGATGGGTTAGTTATTTAGTTCTATCCTATTCAGTGCAATGGGAAAAGTGTTTTTAGAAGATAAAGCTCATTAGTAAATATTATCTTTAAATATGCTAGGTTCATGTTACATTACAGAAGTATAATATGCTCTGATAAACATAACACAAAAAGGCTGAATACAATATTACTTAAAAATTTCACTGAACTATACCGTTATGCAAGATTTATTCATTTAATCATGACACTTTATGATCTATACTCAAGTGTATTGCGTTGATAGTGTGTAAAAATAGTTTACTTACTATCAATGCAATACGAATGAGTATTCATAACATTTGTAATATAATTTTAATAAAAACACAAAAAAACAACTTGCAATTACCGAATGACAAATATTCTGATTTCTTATACTACACAAAATGTCTCGATATATTTGAAAATGCCATACAATGGGACATGTTTAAGAGAATAAAGGACCATATTACCTCAGTTGTTCTAAACCAAATTCGCGAAAGGAATGCGACAGACTTGGCAACGAGCGTTTTATTACACGTGACAGTTGAAATACTCGTTTTGGTTCTACCTGGTTTCTACCAGCTGCGAAATAGTTTAGGTATATACTGTAACAAGGCTTTATCTGCTTAATAGGCATTTAACTAAAGTGCCAGTTTCTTGTTTACACCGTCGAGGTTGTAGTAATTAAATGGCACTAAAATGAAATACTTGTAATTAAGGAGGTATGCATAATTTCGCAATTGTACGAATAATTGGGTAATGTTCTTAAATATTGCTTAGTGTTATTTGATTACGATTTTCTCATAGTAAAGCACTTTCGCTTCATTTAAGTTCGTACCAATGTAACAGGATGCAAATCAAAGTATTTTAAAAAATCTAATTGTTATTCTACAGTTTTGATCGTGGTATAAATATTATTCTCCTTATTACAACGTCAAATAAGACCCTTTCTTAAAACAACGTCTAACAGCATAGTAAGCAATTCATCAAATTACACAAAAGCCGTAAGACCTCGTAAAACAGATAGAGTTGCTAAGCCCAGCAAAAATTTTAATAAAGTCAACTTTAATTTCCAAGTCCCGGGGGAGTGTTAAAAATAATTGAATCGAAAACAAACGAAAGAAAGAAATGAGATGGATATAAAAAGAGTCTGAAAAAAGAAGGAGGCGAGATGTAATGACTGAGATAACTCGGACCAATTACGAGAAATGCAGGATCGGCGGGATGGAAATCGCGGCGCACACTTCGCGAATATGCAGGGTATTACGCCAGATATAGTGGGTGCTGACGCCGTGGCCTTCGAAATACGAATGGCTTCCTTTTCGCTTCCGAGGTTTGGCCTGACAGAACGCGCGGGCGTGTTTTGTTTTAATGATGCTAAGAGACTATGGTTTAGGTGGGAATATTCATGTTTAGTTTTATGTGAAATTTTGTTTGTTTTTTTGACGTGATGGTGTGTCATTAATATAAGGGTATGTTACATATTTAAAGTAACGATTGATATACCAGTGTTTAAATATATTGATAAACAAAAGTCAGTTAGGTCAATCAATTTGGCATTTGAAATATTTATTGTATATTTATAGTGTATAAAACTTTTACGAGCACTAAAAATATAATATAATAAGATAGTTACAACCCATCAACTTTAACTTCAACAAACACTAAATAACTAAACCCAATCTATATCAATAAAGTAGTTTTAGACGTTAGAAATTTTATCATTAAAATTAACTACCTTTGATAAAGCAACTTAGCTCCTCCGATAAGGTATTATAATCTTATCCCCACATCCTGTATAATCCCTGGACCCACAGATCCTATCTCACAGCCCATTATTCCAGTAGCATAGTCTTCACAATTATTCTTCGAAATCACAGAAAAAGGACTAATAAAAATTAATGTTCAAGTCTGGACGCTGCATTGAATTATTTATTGTTAGCGCTTTATTGCTTTTGATATTTATTTGAAGTAATCGCTGGTTGCTTCTTAGAACCTATTTGTAGCTGGGAATTCTTTGTATATTGGCAGTCGTTTTTATTCATTTATTAAATTTTGTTCTTTTATCATAAATTGAATGGGGTAAAGATTTTCGGTGTGGTTAGGTTCTTTGCTGTAATTTAGGTATTTCACGACTTGTGGATAGACACTCCCTTATTTATTGTGGCTGGGTAGTCGGGAGGTTTGAGTGCCCATCTCGAAATTTGGAAGGCATGTTAGGTTAAAACACTCTAAGCCCGTGTTTCACTAAATAGACAGCACCCAACGTCGTTGTCGTATATGGGTTTTGGCTATCCATCCCGAGGGATAGGCAAGTTTCCTCACGATGTTTCCCTCACCGTTAGCGACTGTAAAACATTTCATTTATTTACTCGTATATACATAGACTAAATTTGAATATCAGTTGCGGTACCCAATTCTTCTTGTAGTTAAGACTTACATACATACTTCAGATTTTAATAATACACAAGATTTAAAAACTGCGTATAATAATAACTATTACTTTGTAATATTGTGATATTTTAAAATGAAAATACCATACAGACAGGATATCAGTTTATTGCCTAATAAAACCTAATCGATCCTACTTGTTCCTTAGTCGCAATTTACTTATCGCGATCGTAAAATACTTTTGTTACATCTGTTATGTTTTTATAATATTACAGAAATCGTAAAGAGAATTTAAAAAATGATCCTATTACTCTACACATGTCATTTACGGTCGTAAACCGTTTTCCTGGCGAATATTGTAACGTACGTTATTTATATGCTAATTCCTAAACATATTCATAACATACTCGGCACGCTCCATGACACGGGGACACCAAACAATATTGTTGTTAATCATACCTTCAATGTCGTATAGTAGATTTCGTGTAAATCAGACTATGGTGATTATACAATCTCTAACTACCCTAACAATCTTACGGTTGTTACATACATACGCATCACAACCGACTCCCTGTAGAGGTAGGCAGAGATCTGTCTTACGGTTGTTGTATGTCCAGTCGACCAGAATTTGCTAATTCTTTGTTATAACGAGTTGATAATTATAGTAAAGTTCAAAAAAACATGTGTTTAATATAAAAATATGAGCAGTAATATTGCACTTGGTCGATGTATATAATTGATTGATAAACTTTACCATATTAACAATACCTTAACCGTCACACTTATTTCATATCATATATTAAAATACACCAAAACGATAATGCAAACAGTAATCAAACCCACAAATATAGTAATTAAAACACGTCACAGATGGCGTTGTACGCGGCGCCCTCAAAGCAACAAAGGTGTAACTCCAAACGGAATAATTCATTGCTAGCATCGACACGTGTATCGGCATAAACTCGTACAATTAAGAGTGACGTGGGTGTGATATGTCTTGCATTATTAGTCGCGCCTCACACGAATCAAAGGTTTAATGTAAATGAATCACTTGGGAATTATAGAAGTATAAATATACGTATCAGATATTCTGGGACGTATAAAATAATACTGATAGTTGCTTGTCTCTCTGATATGTCGTAAGAGCAAAATAAGAGCTTAGATTCGATGGAAAAGAAACTAATTTTATCAAAGGGCTAGCAACCTATCACTATTGCTATTACTATACTAATACTAGAGCTCAAGGGACCTTCTGAGATGATTTGATGTCTCCAAAGTTCTATCTACCCTGAAAGGAATTGAATGTGTGTGTGTGTGTATATCTTAGATATGTCTCACACGAATGTAAGGCTTAATGTAAATGAATCATTTGAAGAATTCGTCAAAGCTGTTTTAAATGTTCTGTGAGGTTTGAGTGATCAAAATTTTAATGGTGTTGGTCTTTTTCCATACATAGCCTTTAATGTGAAGAACTTGAACGCTTAATAGTGAAAAGTGTTGGTATAAATATACCATCTTTGATCTAATACACTTAATAACTTATAATTTAAGTTACATAGAGCAATTATGAATCTAATGCGTATATATCAATAATATCTGGATTATATAAATAGAAAAAGGATAATAGTTTTAACATATAGCTTAAATAGCAATTGATCGAAAGGTGATTAACCTATAAGTGATATTCTAATATCTGAATTCATAATAATATTATCGAAGCAATATACATATTTAATATATTCTCATTATGCTCTATCAAAATAATTACAAGAGAGAATCTCAATGATTAATTCATGCCGTCACTTTGCATTTGCAATAAACATGTAGTGTTCATTATAGCTACTTAGCACGCGAACAGATCATAACGTTTTTAATTTAATTTTTCATAATTAGCCTATGATCTATTCCCACATACGTAACCATACGTATTTCCTTTACGGCAATTTATTGCACAGCGTCTCGCCAAAACAAACATCACCTGATAAACACTAATAACGAACATCCTGCAGCAAAAACACATTAGTTACGATTTTAACCCACCATCCTTTCAAACAATTTAATTAATTAGCCAATTAATTAAATCCATCGCGGTTCGGGGACAACGCACCCAAACGCCAAGCACGCAATATTCGAAAAAAGCATTTAGTAGCAATAATGTCACATTTCGGCGTATTTACTTCTCCTTTTCTGGCCGACACTGTTCGGTGTCGTGCGTTACAGAGACATCTCATTTGCATCTTAATCGTTCCATTGGAATCGGCATTCGATCGGATCGAACTCGATTGATTTTTCTCTTTTTTTAATCTCGCTCATTAAAACGGGGCTTTACTGGTAAATTCATGCTAATGTCTCAATTCGCTCGGTTCTTTGAAGTGGATGTGTTTATTTGGTTCTTTAGTGCATTTTACTATTGGATACCTTTTTGTAATATGTATGTATTTATATATCACTAAATACAAGGGGAAATTAATGCCAAAACAATGAAGATCAAAATCAATTAAATATGGAGACTGTAAAAACTAAGATGACACTTAAATATAAAGCAAACTTCTTAGGAAGATTACTACTGCAATACTAAAGTAAAAACTTACTTATTTTATCTCTAAGTTTATATCATCCGCAAAAATGATTTGAATAGAGTGTATTACGTATTGTATATAAAATTACTAAGGTATCTTTTAAGTGTATTATTAAATATACGATTTTTGTATGTTACTTTAATATTCGACATTTAACAAAACAGTTCCCCTTAATGAAGTTCTAATATCATACTTAAACAAGTCCATTAAATAAATATCGGTTGGCGCCACGGCATATCGATATAAAGATGTAACATTGATTACATTTGCATTTCAAAAATCGAACGCTTGCATGACTAAGAAAAATTAATGGCACACCTAACGCGTATGAATAATTAATACAATTTTAACCCGTTGACGCATTAAAGTTATATGAAATTATTACCAAAATCGACGTCTAAAGATAACATTTTATTTTCTACGGATTAGGTTTATAAAGTGCCAACGGCGCGGCTTAAAAACTTAATATAACCGAGATTTATGGACACTTATACGCTTAAAAAAGTAATATAATAGCATTAGCACTATTAAAGAGATAAGTTATTTTAAGAGAGGTGCCAACTAAGATGATATCGGAATATTGTCATGTTTAATTTATGGCTTAGATTTTTGGCAAATGGACCCAAATAAGCTTAATGAGGATAATTCCCTACAACCTACGTGTTTTCACGCCTTGATTTTAATTACCAAGGAACCGACTTGCCACTCTAAAGCTTAAAGCTGTTACAGATTATATTTATATTTTATCACCTATTAACGAATGTAAATTCAATTTGACCTTTGACTTTTTATCTTGCAAAGGACTAAGATCGTGTCACTAAGAAGTTAATCCCCTGTAACCTGTTTTTGAATATTTTTAAGTTATAACACATCATAAGTTAAAATATATCCATGTATGTGGCTTACGATCCGTTATATTTTAATTAAGATACATATCAGGAAACGTACTATTGATTGATTCAATATAATCAAATGAAATCTTACCTCTTGGAACATGCTTGAAGATGATTATTTTAGTTGTTTCTTGTACATAATGTACTTAGAAAAATAATTGCGATTTATTTATACCACATTGTTGAAATAATTATACCTATAACCGAAACAGTTCGTTCAAATTCGCAAATTATGCTAACAAAAAAAACAATCTTTTATGGAATATCACTCTACCGATAAATGTGACGCTTCAATAGATCTATCACTTCTTATGTTATCCCAAAGAATAGGGACTAAAAAATCGTTTTGTTATTCAAAACTAAAAACAAACTCCGTTGGAGCAACAATGGTGCAGACGTCAATTGAGATGAGTTTCCATAACAAAAGGCTTATAAATATGTTGTAATGTCAAGTTCATTGGTCTTTCACTTGATCTGTTATATCGGCTCTTGAACTACAAAGTAGCTTTGTGTGAACCGGATCAGAAATGACAGTTTTATTTTTAGTTTGTAATTAGGTGCTTAAGAATCCAACTCACCATTGTATATACATACATACACATCACGCCTGATTCCCTGTAGAGGGGAGTCAGAGATCACGGATCCCTATTTGTCCTGATTCTGACAGACCACTTTCGCTTCATTGACATTCATACAGCTCCTCATTCACATTCGGCTGTTATAGGTACTTCTAAAGCTAAGTGAGCGACTGGAAATACAGAGAGGGCAACTTCAATATTAAGATAGATTCGATTTTTCTAAGTGAGGTTATACTTAGCGAACTACTAAAATGTTCACTTTGAGCAAAGTTTAGGTTAGGTTAGTTTAGAAATAAATGCATGCATATTACTTTATTTTTACGGAGTACATTGTTTTTTTTAATTACCCTTATATTTCGATAATAAAATTTCTCAACTAATAGAATAGTGTTTCTTCAAATAGTTATTTCATATTATTTTTGTTTTTTAAATGTAAGCTCATTATACTCTGCTCATCAGTGTATTTTTCAAAGTAGTTTTTGTATTCGAAACACTTCATTTAAGATAAAATGCCGCTCAGTATAAAAAATACATTTGCCAAATATTTAAAAAAAATGCAGGACGTAACGTTGACCCGCAAACAAATATTAGGTCGCTCAAATATTATGAAGCTGCTCATTATGTATTTTAAGTAACTCAAATTAATGTTTGTAAGTTGCTTGCTCTTTTTCAATATGGCGTCTTTCTGATTGTCATGTCTCGTTGGACTCTCTACGTAACCGCCCTTCCACTTCACATTGATATGAATAAATCATACGATGAGTCAAAGAATTGTAATGTAAATTAATATAAACACAGTACAACCAATACTTACCAGTACATAAAACTTATTTGCTCTATAGCATGTGAGAATTTTCGTAGTTAAGTCGTAAAATATTGTTCATATTACTATTTCATATTAAAGGGTCTTTAAAAGGGGTAGTGTCTGTAAATTGTGTGAGGAAGTTCATAATTAAATGAACCTAGGACCATGACATCGGAAGCGAAATTAGTGTTTAAAAGCAGGCAATTTCTACATTACTATTAAAATTATCGCGTGCAGACAACTGTTGTTTTTTATTTGAGGCGTAATTATTGTCATTATCCTGTGCAAGTTAACAACTTTCTCATATTTTATGTTTTTAAACCATAAAACTATGACGCTACTGACTTAAATTTAATCTCGAACCTAAAGTGTTCGATGCTACAAAATGACACTTTTTAGTCAAGAATCCTCACGTTGCAAACAATGAAATTGTTTATAACAACCGATTTTAACAGATTTGCTATTTAAAGTGCCTTAATTTTCACAAAAAAAATAATTTCACTCAACATTTTTTATTATTATTAGGTTTACCAAACTAGACGCAGTGTATGAATGTATGAGTGCTAAAAAAGACACGGATTATACAAAATATATTAAAGAATACATCCTACAATATGTGAACACAACATGCCTGATATTAAGGCTAGCTACATTACATGTCTATATGTATATATCTATATTATATCAAAAGTCTCTCATCTGTCTCTCATATGGACTCGATAGGATCCGCAATACTCTGTAGGGAAACGGGCTTGATGTGTCTGTGTGTATGTGAGATTAAAATAACACACCCCTTTCCTACCGAAGGTTATCAGAGATCACCGTTCTCTTTATCCTGAAGCCTTTTTTATTTTGGATATGCGATAGCACGAAAGGAAGCCGAAATCTGCAGATCCAATATAAGATACCCAAAACTTTAAAATACGATGCCATTGTTTCAACTGTATGCAAATTAGAAAAATAAGGTTCGTTCCTTACTGACCTGTGAGGCTAAAATGTTATTATTATTTAATTAAATAATCAATTATCTAAATTAAAGAAATTAAACATTAAAAATACGAATTTATATACTTTGTATCTATCAAATAATAAAAAATAATTTATTTACACAACTATTTCTTCCAGCATAGTCAGAGGTTTGATTGATAATCGCCATATACACTAAAGCATTTACCATCCATAGCCTTTATTTTGTCTGATAACCGCTAAACATGACAATTGTTATTCCAAGTCACCGTGTAAAAGGCATTGAATATATACATGTTATACATAAGCCATTGGCTACTTTTAATGCATTGGAGGGCGATGCACTATTAATAGGATTTAATTATTTAAATATCTACTTTATTAACATTACATGAACGTTTAAGTGTTAAAACCAAGATAATCGATTCTATAAAGAACACAATCGCGTGTTGGAATATCGTTAAATTAAAAGATGGGATCACTGCAAAAGCCACCTTGCATTAAAGTTTTTTTACACAAGGAATATATTTTTTGCAAAATCTTCAGTATTTGAATTAATTGCGTAGGTATACTATTAGTAATTAAGTTAGTTGGAAATAGAATATAACATCATACTTATAGCAATCAAAATAATGTGATAATACACATGTATTTAAATGTGAAGTTTTACGATAATTCATTCAATTTAAGGTATTTCACGAGATACTGAAAAAATAAATATCCATGACATATACTCAAACTTCTTCTCTACCTCTTCTATTAAAATAAAACTTCAAATATGCATTTGAACAAAATCATTACATATTAATTTAAAAAAGGAATCGTTCAATTGGGGACAGAAATAAATCAGCTAAAAATGTTGATACCTTTTGAAGAACAATCTATAATATTTTTTGTGCTAAATCGTATACTTGTTTTCATTTTCCTTTACGGTTAAGTAGATTCAAGAGGAAAAGCCCAAAAATATCCTATCTCGCCAAATTTATCGTTAGCATTAGTAATTCAGTGAAAATAAAACTCGGACCGGTTCATATTGTCACTTTAAATATATTATGTTGGAATTTTGGTATTAAAAGGAATTTCGGTATTCTCAATAGAACTTTGATTTATTACTTTTTGTTTAGTTCCATGCTAGACTGGCACTGAATACTTAGGTACTAGGTGTTGTCTTTGAAACATGTCTTTGGAGATGACTAAGGTATTAGCGGTATTGGTTATTTATGTGTGTGTGTAACTTGATCAAAACACATTAAGCGCGCTCCTGTTGGAGGCAAAGACTTAAAAAAATATTTGATTATTACTAATGCCTAGAGAATAAAATTTTCTCCCATAGCTAGCTGTATTTGCAACGAATTTGTTACAATACTGAATTAATAATGAAGCCTATTTGTAATAAATAGAATCTAACAGTAAAGCAAAAATACGAGCATATACATTCACGTCCTTAAGTGCCTTTGGGGTGGATAGAACCTTGGATGTATCTCCTAGGTCACTCTTAGCATAATATTCCCATAATTTCATATTTATTCTAATTTGATACCGCCACCTATAGATAGTATTAAATATACTAAACATCTGTACCTAACCTAACTAGAAAAGGACTATACAGGGCTATGCATGACAGGAACCTATCGATTCATTCCTCAGCACTCCTGTCAAACGCAGTGATACCGTAGTGATTCATATCCGAAACAAATGGTTCCTAGTGCAAACACCATTAATACTGGAGTGTTTTGTGGAACAAATAGTTGTTTTTCCTGCTTTTATCGGTCGGCATGAGAGCAATGTCGATTGTCTTTTATCAAGCCTCTCTCGGTTGTAAAGGGGCGTGTAGATTGGTGAATGGGTCGGAAATAAAATTTTGATATTAATTTACATGTACGAAGAGTAAAATGGAGGGTGTAATAATTTCTTAATTTTGCGTATATTAATTAGTAATATTTACTTGTATGTTAAAATGTTAATAAAGATTACTATTTTTTATGTGAGCTTAATTGTTTTAGAAGCCATCGAAGTTTTTATGATAACTATTAAAATTACACAAATTCTAATTATCTTTTGTAAATTTACTCATGACACCTTCTATCCAGTAGTATTATCATTAAGTCACAGCATTCAAATAACGTTACTTCCTTATTCATTTACACAACAAAGCTGTATATATCTAATCTAAAAACCCTTAAAATAAAACCTAACCTCCATTTGGTAAGGCAAAAGGTATAACTCAAAACAATAGCATGCCATTACAGGCACACACTGCAAATAAAACAAGTGTTAGCCGTTCACATAATTGCTACCTAGTGTAATAGTCCCTAATTTATTAAGAGTGGAGAAACAGAAACTAAATCGAAGCAACCTACAATCAAGAGTAAAAAACAATTATTTATCTTGATCCTGTCGGCGTTTCTGAATGCAAGAATATTAGACGATAAGCCAGAATGGAGATAAGGTGTGTATAATTTCATGATTCGTTGCCTCCGCGAAATGTTGGGGTAGGTAATCGGTGCGTGTAGTTAAAAATTAACGTGTGTTTCAGTGAGATTGAATACTATCATACATACATACACATCACGGATGATTCCCTGTAGAGGGCTAGGCAGAGATAACGGATCCCGATATGGGCTGATCCAGACAAGCCACTTTAGCTTTATTGACACATTAATACAGGCGGTGGTTGTATATACTTCTAACGTCACCCTTTTTCAACATAATGCTGTATTTATTTCGACATACAAGAACACAGGATTATCTACTCTTATAGGAATATGTGTAGATATTCATTTGCCCGTGATCTATTATTCATCGTAATTACTCTTCATATTGTGATATTTTCTAACCTTATGAAAAATTTAATTTAATGTCAAATAATTAAACAAATATATATATTTTATTTCTATCTTTATTTGCTGTTTCAGAGTAAGTGCATAATATCTTATACATAATTAAATGTTAAATAATTTTGTTCATTTATAAATACAACTATTTAACTACTTGATAAATTAATCAAAAATAGTGCATATTAAAATCGTATTTCTAAACAACACATTAACTCCGTCATTTTCAAACGCTTCAAATCTTTTTAAATCCGATAGAGGGCAGTGTGCATTCACCCTTAGGGCTCCTTGCAGTTTGATTTACGAGACAAAACCCGATACTTACACGTCGGAGAACTAAAAGATGAATCATTATTTGATTAAATATTGTTCCGCGGACTTTTATCAAAGTTGCATTTGTTCCAATGAGAACCCTGGCTGCTAATGGCTTTATGTGTTCTCTGCTTTTATTATAGCGATAAAAGCCTGCATAAGGTATATTTATCACTTCCTCTGCATTGCTAAATAGGAGAGGGCTTTTTTATTATTAACTTAAGTGGTCTGGACTTATATATCGTAACGAGCTTCCTTTATAGCATGTCATAAGATTCGACGTATTAACTTACGTACGTATAGATTCATGTGTTCAAAGCCTATTGGTGTGGACAGAACTTAGAAGATATTATATCTTGAAGTTCATTCATATGGAACATTAGTTTCAGGTTGCTAGCCTATCATTCAATAGATTCTATTTACATCTAGACTTTAAGTCTGCTTCTACGATATCTGCGATGTACGGCAGCTAATTACGGCCCAGACTATTACGGTACTTCATTATTTAGTTATCAATATAAATCAATAAAAAATAAAACTTAAAATAAAGTGACATAAGATTCATCGTATCAACCAAGATTAGTGCCAATCGTCAGCCAGTAGATGGCGCTACAAAACACCATCTGTCAAGGAGAGGCCTGTCAATTACACGTCAAATAAATTAATTGTTGCCAGCTTCAATTTCGATGGAAATCACGATCTGAATGGCCATTTATCTGCTAGTCTTACACGTGCCAAAATTTGAGTGTGCAAGAAATAATAATGAGGTGGATGGGTGTCATTAAACAATATTTAATGTACAGGTGGTTGCGGTATGTGAAGGTAAGAAGTTTAATTAAATTAGGTGATTTTATAAATATAAATACATTTAGTAATATAAGTAAAGTTATTTTTATTTAAATACACATATTAATTTTCAACTTTGGTAAATTTCTTTCAAAAGGGAACTTATTTTTTTAATTAAACCTTTAAACATAAAATTTACTGTGTTTACACTTGGGAAAATATAAAATGTGTTGTCAGATATTATATTTAAAAAAAAATTTTTTTGTATGTAAGCTTATTTTCATTGTGTAATGATTTTAAATTAGAATAATAACACATTTAATCTGCACCACCACACTACTTTTATTTTTCAATACATAGTAAATATTTCCATCATCAATCAAATTAAGAATAAATATTCATACACACATTCTTCATCCTAATTTATACATTGTAAGTAGCATTTAAAATACACCTCCTGTACAAGGCTTATCAGATACAAAGATAATACAATACTTCAAGATTAGCCATTTTGAATTTCGATCACGATGTTAGAGTGAATGTCCGTTAGGTTTTTGACCACCGAAAACAATAGCGTTTTTGTTCCTTAATTTATTATACTCTTTTTAATATGATAGTTGTGTCCGCAACTTCGCCTGGCTGGAAAAGTTATTTAGGGAATTTATTTCGAAAACTAAATATATATACAGATCAAATTGGAAACATTCGTTCATTCATTCATTTCATTCTTCTCAAGGCAAGGTACGTAGCGCAAAGAATAGAAGAGAATATATGAGAAGGTTAAAGGATGTAAGTGAAGCAAGGCAGATTTGTCAGGATCGTTTCGCGTGGCGATCGATAGTCTCTGCCTATTTGGGACGTAGAGGCGTGAATATATGTATGTATGTATTTAGAAAATTCTGTTGTTTTTGGATAAATGATCCGAAATGCGAACGGAATGAATATAAACTTAAAAAGACACTAATTGTATTCGCAATTTTGTACTGTTTCTTGTCATCTAACGGTAACAGTATAATATTAGAAATCCTAAAACCTTCCTTTATAAACGCATTATCCAACACATAACAAATTATTTAAATCAAACCAATACTTCCAGATATTAGTGTTCAAACAAACACACTCTTCAGCTTTATAACATTAGTATATAATAGCCTTTGTTAGCAAAACCTAAGGTTCTTTGTCACGTCAAATGTCTTGATGTGCGTTTAATAGCCGAGTGGTCATTGATCAGTTTATTGTGTATTAAATATTTACACGTGTAAGCTTATAGTCACTGGCCTATTGAAAGGCGGGATTGATCGGTTGTTATTGGAGAAATCTTCTTAGGCCATTTTTTTTGTTTCTTAAGTTTTATCGGTGATTAGCAGGTGCAGTTATTTCGTGTCAATAGAGTTTATAATACCTGGTAGGTATAATAGTTAGAAACCTGTTGAATTTATTTAAAAAACGGATTTTTAGTATGCATTTCACGTACTAAACTATACGTAATTTCAATTTGATGTGTATATTACTACTTGTATTATATCAGAATTTATATAAATTCCGAGAGTGTATGGATGAAGTGTCAATGAAGTGAAAATGATATGTTAGACTCGAGACGTATGATATATGAGATACGTGATCTCTGCATTAATACGTATATACATATATTATTATGTCATACAGACCTCAAATAAATAAGCTAAATAATGTCAATCAAATAGCCAAAATAAAAAACTGAAACTTTAATTATTTTATTCAAGTTAAAGCACAGATTGTACGACATTTCAAAAAAGACCATCACAATAACCCGCGTTGCCACAAGCAATAATTTTAATAAGCACCATATTTTCTGGTCGTTACATGCCTCCCGCCTTTGTCATGTAACCCATACGTGATAGTAGCACAATAGAATTAGCGTTTCATTCACAGATTCACAGCTCCGACAGATGTCGTTCAAAGTCCTCTGGATCGCGATGGGTGAAATGTAGCTTGAACACTTACAGGGGTGATAATGGACGCGGCTTCGGCAGCGGGGTAGCGCTAGAGTATTCTAAAATCATATTGTAGATTTGTGGATGGATATTTTTGTATGTAGTATCTATTTCTCATATGTTTCTAGGTATTATGACTCCAACTCGCGTATCTTGAAGTATTATGACCTATACCCTCTATCTACCTCAGGATTAATTCTCGGTGGTTATGAGTGCCTATTCATCCTCTATTCATTGAATGGCTTATTTTCACGTCATACCTATAAATAGAAGCCTACCTAACAACCACACCACATCTATCGACATTAGTATACAGATACTTAGCATATAATACGGTATACAGATACTTAGTACCATTAAACGCTTTTATCCTTTGAGAAGAGACAAGACCTTGAGTGATAATGTTATGTTAATCATCTTTATTTTATGTTACCAATATTTATTAATAAAAACATCACTACATATTACATCTACATATTACATAAAAATCACCTGTCTACTGCATACACACACGTACATACATTCACGTCCTTTAATCCTTTTCCGAAAGGACAGAACCTTGAAGACATGACAACATCTCCTTTATCAACTTAGCTAGAATATTGGAATCTCTATATATTTCCTTCAGCGCCACACAGCTGTCAGTGTCAAATCATCACTCAATAAGTGGCCTACGCCCCCATAGACTGACGTTACATGACATGCGATTGGGGTGAACCTGTCACTCTATTGTTGCGCCTCTATTGTTTAATATTGGGCTGGGATGCAATAGTTGCAACTATGAACTTTGGTTACCAATTTTGAAGTCTAGTCGGTACTAAAGGAGCGGAGTTAAGGGTTTTGTAGCAAATTTTGTGCTAATAGAAACGTATACGACCTTACTCTTTACTATTACAGACTTTTGCTTTAGATTTCAATAATAATAATTTTGTACCTTAAGTATGATAAAATAGTCGTAGCTAACGGTCATCTAGCTACTGTCATGTCGTTTTGTCCGTAAATGGATATGAACTGTTTTTATTGTACGTGCATTTAACAGTCACTTAATCTAATAATGTTATATTCATTTACAGATATTAAAAAAATCCGTACAGGCTGACCGTCAAAAGTGTTTTTTCGTAATTCTTTAAGGTTCCCATTGAAGTTCATTGAAACACTCGTATGCAAAACACCTAGAGCTATCCTCTCCAATAAATCTGAGACAAAGGCGCCTTAAATAAAATATTCAATATCGCAAAAAACACCTCTCGAATTTAAATATTTGACATGCAAACAAAAAGCATAATATTTTATGTGAAAAAGTTTCGGCGACGCTGATACGGACCCTGAATTATGTATTCAACAATTCGGCCGGCGCAAACGGGACGTAAAATTATAATTATGAAAGCAGCGAGTTACAGATAGTATCGACAAGATACGCGTATCGCCGTAGTATCGGGAAATCAATGCCCGAATCGATTCGGGCGAGCGAGACCAATTTCATTCGAATAACATTTAACTTGCGATAAAATCTTACTACGTACGCTGTTACAATGCCCTGTTACGCATTGAGAGTAATCTCAAATTGGTTCAAGTCTTTTTCAGTAGGAATGCGCCAATCGGATAAAACGGAAATATGAAATTCAATCCAATGGCAGAAGACTTAGCCGGTTCAGCATTTTATGGCCGAAGGAGTTTTATAGCTTGAAATCAAATGGGAATTTTACTTTGTATTGCACTTTCGTTGAATAATGTAAGGATGGCAAATCTATTAGTCGGAGAATCGTAGGAGACGTCTTCGAAATGAAATAAAGTACTTATACACGTATTGTATTCGACTCTGTTATTCAATATAGGAAGGGAGAGTAAGATAGAAGAAAGGGAGTATTTTTTCTTGCTGGAAAATGCTTCACTTGTGCGTAGGTTTGGATATACTCTATGTATAACATACATACACTTCACGCGGTTGTCCCAGTGTGGTCACAGATCTCAATACTGATAAAACACATTAACTTTATCCAGATCCATACGCTTTACCAAACGCTCATGGTGGTTTTAAGTACTTCTTACGGAACCCCTTTCCAATATCCAATATAATAGCGTCTATCTGACTGTCATATGTCTTAATGTCTTAAGTACCTTACCTACGTAACCGCCCCTCCATCTCACTCACGTGTACTCCTTTACTAGTGCTATATATGTTTATTCATAATGTTTATTATATTTCATTTTTATTAACTATCTACATTTATTTATTTATTAAGGAAACAAAAACAGAAATGAACACAGAAAATAAATACATATAAACAAGGATACATAGGAGAATAAATGCGCTCATTTCCATAAATATCTCACAGATAACACAAAATAATAAAGTGAAAAAACTAAACCGAAATAACAAATGACGAATTGGAAATTTGACGCAAAGTAGTACAATTTTTTACATATGTTTAAATAACTCACTACACATCGTGAAAAATATCATGAGCAAATCTGCCTATTATTATTGAAAATAAATAGTAAGCGCTTATACCATAAGGCATACAGCTTTGGTGAAATTCTCTTCATTGGATAAATACCATAAACATAGGAGACCAAGATCCCCGTGCAGGAAATATGTTACATTAAACACTATTCATATATTTAGCATATCTAATATAATCGATTCGCCACTTAACCGTTAATCTCTCTAAAAGTGCTTCAGCTCATAAGCGAGTTACTACATCTAATCGTAGTCACGACGCATTCGTTAGCCCATCGATATAATCGCTCGATTTGCAACATTGAAATCAATTTGAGTGTGTCAGTTACGCCCTTCCTTAATCTTGATCACAAGTACCGTTTTTCATTAACCCGATTTTATCGGGGGCATTTTCATAATAATTGCGAGCATCGAGATCTTGACATGGCGATTACAGATTTTTCGATTCGCAACTGATAAATCTCTGGCCTCTTTTAGCTCGGAAGAAAGTTATGGCATTTTTTGGTAGGGCCCGCGCATTTGACACGGTGAAACGTTGAAAAACGCTTTCGTTTAATTTTTGACATGATTCACGGTTATCATTGGATTTGATGCTTTTTAATCCGTTTTCAGCATGATTCAGGTCACCAAAATTTACTGTATAGGCCTACGTTGACGAATTTTGGAAAAAGTATGAGTTTCAAATTTATATCAATTTCCACACTTTTCTATGCTTGTTGTATGCTTTAGTACTTGTTGTAACAATATGGTTTTATGTTTTTTGGTGTTGTATTCAATCCAAGGAATCAAAGATAATTTGAATGCTAAATAATTACATTATTCTAGCCAAACTGAAGACCAAAAATAATAATGCCAAGGTCAAATTTTCAATTACATATAAAACTTCAATGTAAACATACCTATTCTTTTTCAATCAAAGGCCTAATAGAAGAAGAATCCTTGTACACATACAGTTGTTCCCACATAAGATTTTAATTGCTATGAAACATGATAAAAACGGAGCCGCACAATGAGCGGGCCAGAGGTTAATCATTTTATTCAACAGTATACAGTTACAGAAATTATTATTGACACACCAACTGGCAGGATCGAGGGGAGATGAATTGGGCATGAGCAAGAAAATCAATAGGTACTGTGTACAGTTTATTAATCAAATTATCCGGAGTTTAATCCTGTTTATAACTGTCATATATCAAATTTGTATGCTGGTATTTTTGTGAACTTTGTTAATTTGGTGTAGCGTGCTAGTTTGATATTTCGATGGTAGTTTGTGGTGTAATAGAGAAGGTCTGATGATTGCCTTTTTGATTACTTTTGCCAATGAATATAAAATACTAAAAAAAATTGCGTATTTTTCATTCTAGTCAATACATTTATTTTTAAATATCTTATTTCACGATATACTCTGCATCGTTTAATGTATCACTTTAGGGTCGACAGGATGACTTAAATTGGTTACTACCTTTAATGGACTGGCTTTACTAAAATGCAAAATAATTATGTTCGTTTCAAATATCTAAAGTAACAATTCACCACGGATATTCTAAATTTGTTCACCCATTCCATTTTCAACACTACTCATAGCACCCGCCCCCAGCCAATGCAAAATGTCAACATAGAACTTGAATGGAGGGAGAAAAATTGACATAAATCCAACGTTAACCCCTACGTGTATCAAATACAGACCATATGCACATATTCTCGGGTTTCGGACGAATGTGCACTAATTTCGGAGACACACCCCACCTATACTGTCATTTCAATTCGCCAGTTTTTATCCACTGTGACAGTTTACTGCGGTGTAATTACGAGGAATTGTACACTTTGTTTGTCGCAGTGTCCACCTAAATGCGTTTTTCGTTCTGTATCAATAACTGAATGGAACACTGTGCACTTTCAATTTAAATTGTATCGAATCGAATGATGCGTGAATAATGCGATTATTGATAATTTTAAGCGAGTATTTATGAGCGGAATTGCTTCATAAATTTTATGTTGCTACCGATTGAGGTATTTGTTTTTGTTTTAAATTAAATACAGAAATATATTCTCTTGTATGTCAAAAACAAGAATTCATTTTATTCAAAGTCTCGAGTCATGTTCATGATTATTATCCGAAAGATGTGTATATAATCTTGGTTTGTATAAATATTCATTTTGGGGTTTTTTAATGTGACAAATATACAATCAAATAGATGAGTCCTTGCACACGACTTTAAACTCACATATAACCCGCTTATAAGCTAATTACAATGATCTCCGATCCCAAACCAACTTAGAGCTATCAAAACTTAACATAATAAAGCTAAATTGACACACCCATGGAACAATCACAAAAGTGCTTCTGCTAATATAAGTGGCAACTAGAAATAATTACTCCATTCAAAATTTCTATTGACCATCGCCCACTCTGCAATTCAGGCACAATGGCTACAGTGTATAGACTTTAATGTCCATCCCGCCCTTTATATTTTAATCGTGTCACCCCAAAGTTATTGGACAAATGAAGCCTGGACCTAGTATTTAGAATCGTCGTACTTTTTAACCCCAGGTGTTGTATTATAGTGCTTTTATAACCATGCTTAATTGAAATTAATATTAAAATGCATACGCAAAATGTTGTTTGTAATAACATTTTCTGATTGTCAGAAGATTGGAGTCATTGGAAACTTAAAGTCCATGTAACAAGAAATTAGGGGAGGAGTAAAGTATTAAGCATAACAGTAAATGCTAAATATGACCAATAAGTCTTATGTCTTAGAGCAAACGGGTCTGTACGCGCCATATTTACTATTGCGCGAACTGCACTGCTCAAAATAGTGGTGCCATTCTAGAATAGTCCCAGCTTAACAAGTTGTAGGGCAACTGTAAGCATTTCCATAATCGGGGGTTATCAGTCCATCCCGCGACGTACCCGTAAATGAGTGGTCATTGTGTGACGAATAATCTGTCATAGGAACACAAAGGGAGACATTAGCACTTTGCTAGGCAAATGCGGGAATTTTGAGACACGTAGGCTTATTGTGCTCATACAGAGGTGAATTGTAACACTGGGTATTTTATGATAAGTATACTCGTAATGACAGATATGTATGGCACGAGTTCATGTGTACTACGTGAAAATGGTATGGCAGGTTCAATATAAACGGAATACATGGTAACTACCTCTTTAAATTGACTTTTGTTCTCTGTATATATAAAACTGGGTCGTTAAAGAATATTCTCACTGAACGCCTAGTAAGTGTAATGGCATGAACTAACATTTTAAATCCGTTTGAAGAAAAATGATGGCCATCCTTAAAGGTTAATATAGACCACATTAGAAACACTACTATATTGAACTTTATAAGTAGTTTTCCTCAAGATTTGATCTATTTTCAAATACATAGATATATTGTACCTTTTTCACTTATATCGCAATACCGTATTCGTTAAGCTTTTATTAAAACCCATTTACTTGGCAGCCCCCGTGAATTTGTTCCAAACAACCATGGGAACGTTCAGCTGCGTTTTAATGCGATACAATATGCCAGAGTGGCGATGTTGCACCCGCTACATGATTTGCAACTCAAATGACGGCGTAGGCGAAAATAAATAACATTATGTAGAAATTAAAATAACAGTTTTTGGTCTACTTAACAAAAACATCGGGGAAGAGTTGGAAAAGCCAGGGTGGTTATGGAGCGAGTAAGTCATGTGTTAAAATTACAAAATACTATTTTCGTATGTAAATGTCTTTGTTGCAAAATATTTCCATCCTTTGTCAGCAATCACAGTAAAAATAATGGCTACGTGGTTATCCATTTTCACTGTATCGTTTTAGTGATGATTTTGTGTGGCATGTATGTAAAAATTAGCTTTGAAAATGGTAACTGCTATTCTCTTATTTGCATGGCATTATAACAATATTACTACCTTGAAAATGATTTTATTTGATTATGCAAGCGTGTAGAATATGCAGCTTAAAGCCAAATTTATCCGATCAAAAATCTAGACTGAATTTTGACTAGCGAATAATCTAGAAAAGTAGGTAAGTAAATCACGTACATGCAATCACTGTAGTGGGCCAGTACATTTAAATATTACTTTCCAAAGTCCATTAAAACTAAATTTTCTATACTTTGTTCATTACATACAATTATTATAGCTATTGGTTTGCAAAACACGCGAGAGTTGACTTGTAGCCTAGTTTCTGCAAAGTTTTACAAGTCGATTCGCTTCGAAGAAAACGTGAAGCTTTTCAAGTACTTTAATACATTTTAATGATAGCATTGCGATATTTGTTTTCAATAAACTAGTAATTACTTGCTTATGTAAGACAGGGTAGTGTCTTGACTTAGTTTTGTAGAACAGTCAGATGTTTAGAACAAGCGATTGGAATTGTCAGTCTATGGTCTCATTTCAAACAACGTTTTATAAGATACTAAATCTAACTCTCTTCAAAAACACGTTATCCTTTCTATTTAAGTGCCTTTAATTGAAAATTGTATACTTTACATTACTTTAGTAATAACGCTTTACTTTGAATGAGTAAATTATATTAATTGTTATCATTATTTATTCCGATTTCATTCACAGGCTGTTTCGCATCTTACTCGTACATAGATCAACTCACTAAACTGCATTTCATTAGTTTTTCTTCAGTTGCATATTTTGATTGAAGTTTTTTCAATCCATCGCTGAGAACCTACAAAAATGCCTCCTCACATACAGCAGCATTTTTCACATATGAAAAAGGCAGGTGTGTACTGAAGTCTCATCTCAGTGGTTGCCACAACACATGAATTGACAAAATCGATGACACATGACATCGCACCCTTTATCAATTTTGTTGCCGTAACATCGATTGAGCACGGGCTCTTTGTTTGAAACTCAAATTCTATTGATTCAACGGTTCCCAGAGGGCTATTTTTGTAGTGTTTAATTGAGGAATGAGTTTTTGAGAACTTTATTACAACTGAAGTTCGGTTAGGTACATCGAATTATGTGTAATTATTGAATAAGGAACTAAGCCGTTAATTTGCTATGAATTATGTTTGTATTTATGCTTTTGTTATTGCCATAGATTTTCAGTGAAATCACTATTAATAATCAAAACCAAAATATACTAACAATAAGTTCGATATTTTTGCTAATATGCTTTAAATCAAGTAACCTACTTGACTGATCTCTTGATGATGTTGATGATAATAATCGTTTATTTATTGTAATCACGTGTTTCTTCTTCTTATCATCGACGTAAGGCAAAGGTAAGATCTATTTTACAACAAGTAAATCCGGAACCATCCGAAACTAAATAAAGACCAGCAACCAACGGAAGCACGCTCCGGAGCCACGTCACGTTAGATTCTCGAACAATATATCAAAAAGATTTCTTCCACTCTTTGACTGTAGGGGAGTCAAAGTGTAAAAGTCGCTGCGAATTCAATAACTCTTTTACAAAGTCATCTGAGAGGAAATCAGTCGCCAGTGATTATTGGGATCAAAGATGAAATGGGATTTTCTTTGACGCGTCTGTTTGTGCGCTTTTTCAACGTTTAATTCCCATGTGCTTTTCTAGTTGGGAAGCGCGGAATATTAGAAGCTTTATTGAATTCATGCGGAATGTAATAAAAAATACCATAAGGTGTCTATTTAAACTACGTATTTGTATATGTTCTGATGCTGGTCTTTGCACCGATAAGACATTGAAAATATACTGATTTGCAGATTGTTATTAATTTAGATAGTCTGAAATAGATATACCGATATTCACAGTTACGTGTGTTTTCTATAGCAATTAAAAATTACTTATAGTTAATTAAATTAATAATTAGTAACTTAAGTTAATAATAAGTTAAGTTACGGTTTAAGTAAATCAACGAACTCACTAACTTATTCTCAATAATCGTAGATAATTAAGCACAACGCAACAAAACAAACAAGCAGTTAAAAAGGACAGTTATTCTACCCAATTTCCAGACAACCTAGACTTTTACTCCGACTGAAGAGCTACAATGGCGGAAGTACTATTGTACTGAAGCTCATTTCTATTGAGAAAAGATTATAAATCGCGCGAAGGCTTTGTGTGGTCTCGGGCTGTCAAACATCAACACACATCCATGTTGCCGCTTGAATGAACTTAGCCTTCATTAAAATAGACAGCTTTATGTGAGACGGGCTAGGTTTTCGCGATGTTACTCGGAATATAATTGCAAATCCTAAAACTAAAGTACCATGCTAGAAAATTAATTTATTTCTAAAATCTTAAATCTAAAAATTACCTATGATAAAATCTTTATCATAGGTAATTTTTTTTCTGTTGTCCCTTATTAAAACTTTATATTAATGATCATACATAAAATGCAATATAAATGTCTTTCATTTCAGGACATTCCTACAAAGAAGTTAGTAAATCAGGTAACGAGCTAGAAATAAGTCGCCATTATTCTCTATTAACACCATTTCAACCCCAGAATTTTTCAAAAACACCTGAGGAGCTTATCCAAAACGGATTAAAGGGCATGAAATATTCATCAAATATAATTGTATCTGACTTTCATTTACTCGTAATCACTTAAAGACTTATTTTTTTATCACTATCCGTACATCACAGTGAAAGTGGAAAATCCAAGAACAAGCAACGAGAGCAGGAAGGGTGCATTTTTTGTCCCATTCTTTATGCATGTGGTGTACGTCAGTGTCAAATATGCTGATTTAATTACATTTCTCTCAACCGTCGTATGCATAATGAAATTGAGGCACCCTAAGTGTTTGCTACTCCTTTAGAATAAAGTGGCTTGATATGACGTTTAAAAATGTGAATAGTGGCATGAAAGCATATAATTTCCATTGAAATTGTAATGGTTGAAGAGAATATTGAATAACTGTCGCGATAAAATTGTAAATACAGGAGTTGATATACAAAATCAATTTACAATAAAATTGGTGATATTTGGCGAGAGATTACCTTTCATACCTTTCACGTTAGGTATTAATATTAATTAAACGTAGATTTAAGTGACTTTTGATATTTTTAACTAGTTAAAAATATCACTTGTCTTGTTGAATATTTTTACGTTGGCTTCAGCGAAAAAATCTTATATGATTATCATCTTGTATGTATGAGAAGTTTAATGGGTGCGGGTGAAGCAAGAGAGATTTGATATAATCGTTCCAGGTGGAGCTCGATAGTCTTTGCTTAGCACGATAGGGACGTAGAGGCGTGAATATACATATCAATATAATGTCTTGCGCGATTTATATGATATTTTAAATATTATGTTGATTAGATTTAAATACACACGAGACGCATGTTGTATATCGGCGAAATTTGGAGGGTTGTCCAACATCCTTAGTACTAGGTACTTCAGAATGTCATTAAAGTATACACAGATACTAAAACAAACCAGCTGCGGTGTACATCGTAAGAAAACATTACTATATCAAGTCTCAACCGGTCTTACATCAGACAGTATTTTTTAATTATTTCCCCGCAAAACACACCTTACCTCTTTGTCATAAGGACTCCGTATTTGATTTACGACGGCCGTACCGATGTTATCAAACTCGATGTTTCAAGTTCTTACATTGTAAAGTCAGAATAGTGCCTTCTAGGTAAACGGTAAGCGCTGATCGAGTGATAAACGTTTGTCTTGACAGAACAACGGCTCTGCAGTGAGGGATAATATTTCATAGTAGTCGCACCTCCTAACAGGAAGTCAGGTCGATCGGAAAGATATCTGACAACTTGTTTATGAAGCGCATAAATATTTATTTAATTAATCGCGCTACAGTGGCAAGGGAAACTCATGTGAAATCTGCCTCGGGATAGGTAAGTTAACGCCTTTACACGTCATGGGAGAAAATATTCTTTTTATTGTTATAAGAACCAGAATCGCGATTCAACGTATGATTTATGGTAATAGGTAAGTATCATCACAAATACGTACTAAAAGTATATCTACATCTTACTTACCTCTTGCGACATTTCAAGCATAAAACTGGTTCCATCTCATCCAAATCTCAGCGTAACTGAGTACAAACTCCTCAAAAGACCCTGACGCTCTTAAATCAAGGAGATTTCATTTCAAGAGCCAAACTTTTTCATAAGAGGAAACAATAGAGGGCGTTACGTAACGTTTCAACGTAAGGGCTGTTTGAAAACTTGCAAACTTTATAATTCGGTGCCTTAGTCAACCAAGGAGTAAGTTCGCAACATAAATTACTTTTCTCCTAAGACTCCCATGATACGGCGAGAGTTTTGTTATTAGGAACTGTCGTAAATAACACTGCATCGTTACGCTCTCAGTTTGAGACAATGTCTGCTAAGGTATTTAACTTTTATGATAAGCGTCGGAGTTGACAAGTAGCGGAGTTGCATAAGTTTAGACAGTTCTTTGATGCAGTTGTATTAAATAAGTAAGTTTGGTTACAGTTGCTCCTTTGGAAGAATAGTCATTTTAGAAGGATATATATTTGTTTGCTTGTGCTCTTAGTGAATTCACAAGAATTACTATGTATATACTATGTTATAGCTGAATAAGTAGCTGTGTTAGATTTAATTAGTATTAATAGTTTCTTTGTTATAGTATGTATATTATATTATGATAACAATTAATAAATAAATATTTAAAGGAACACACAATGAGTACTAATATAATCTATGTTTGCAAATCAAGTAAGATGTGAAAATTGGTGGCATTAATAATTGAAATAAGGCATCATTTCGTAAGGTACTGTTATTCAATAGTTATCAATCACACTTACAAATATTTATACTACTAAGATGTACTGAAGGAGAATAAGATTAGTAGTAACGATAATAATAGTGGTGAAAAGATTTGCATGGGTGTCAAATAACAAAGAAAGTCTTTTAAGAACGGAGTTAACAGGAATATTTTTCTTTCTAGGGACACTTGGTGCATACAGACGAATATTAAATCTACTAAATATTCCTCTACTTGAGAAGAATTTGTAAATTACATTAGCAGGTATCATCGTGTGAATTTGCCATCTCTTAATGGTAGCGTCCATCATTATTCATTCAACGTGAGACTGTTCCACTTTCATTGCGACCCACCGAATCAATCTTAAGGTTGTGTGATTAACACTCCTCTAATGTTTGGGTAACACCATTCTATTGTTTCTTGGTTTCTATTTGCTAGTAGCCTACTAAGATATTGTTTAAGATTGATCTATGAACGCATCTTTCTTAACATGTTGACTGAAATGGTGAATGAAAAATTCTCTAGGTTCGGAAACTGTTCAATCCCTTTTTAAAGATCATAACCTTAAAGACTTATATCGACTAGTATCTCTTTACCTACCTCTAGTATTACTATTGGATATATGATGGCATATGTATGGAATATTTACGACATGTTGCTAGCCCTTTGCTAGAAAGTAGTTGCATAGGATCAAAACATGATCTTTGATCTACGCGTGATCTCTGACGCTGCAGTGAAATGGATGTGTATATATAGGAATACAGGAAATCATCGTGAAGAAACCTACATATTCCTAAATGAAATCCCCTTAATCCCCGCACCATTTAAGCATTGCTTCACCGTACCTTCTATTTAACCTACTAAAATACCTCTACACAAATTGCCATCCACCATAGCTTGGAACTAGATTACACCAAGCAGGTCGGTAGATGGCGCTACTTATTAATTTGAAACCTGTTGATGATGCAGCCATGCATTTATCGTGTGCTAGGACTGACCCACATGGTATTAATCATTGCTTCAGCTCATAGCCAGAGGATAGTCAAAGACTAACAGTCAGATGGGATATTTAATTTCATTTTGTCTCTGTCGGTGAAAGATTGATGATTGGCGAGAAAGCTGTAATAATTATTGAGCTTGGTTTTATTATGTAAGTCGTTTTGCAATAGTTAATTGTTAAGTGAAAGTATTGAATAATGATGATTGAAGAATACATAATTAATTGTTACATTAATTGTTGTTGTTATATCACCTTAAGGAAAAAAAATCACTTATTGTTTTACTAATGAGTTTTATACAATATGTATAACATTTGTTTAATTTACATACATGTATTAACATGATTAATTAAGTCTAATACGCCTATGACTATATATTAATATGGATTGTCTTTATCAGTTTTAAAATAATCAAAATGCTAATATCATTGAAATATGTAAAGCAACCGCGTAAAAATTCGAATAATGTAAAATATAGTCTAAATATATTTGGTATTTTTTTGTGCGTTTATCAAATTTATAAATAAAAATCTGAATAACAAAGCTATGTCCTTATCTATTTAAATCACACATTTTATTCTATGATAATATTATTTAGAAACAGCCTGGGGCCAAGGTGCGATGCCACGCTTATTAGGGGTCGCCAACTTAGGGTTAGTTTTACCTTTAAGGGAAGATGGTCAAGGGGCGATTTATATATACAGGTGTACAAATGAAACCTCAGTAGTGTTATTGTTCGTTGTATTCCATCACACAAGAATAGTTTATAAATTCACATGTGGATTTGTTAAGAAAATGTCATTACAGTACTGTAAAGAAAATAAATATATAATTTACTCTGTTGTTTAAATGGAGTAACTACAAAATGTTAAAGTCTGCAGAGATCTATATTAAAACATGTTTATATTATTTTGAAATTGTATGTTTTTTGTTAATATTGTTATGTGTTTAAAGAAAGAGGTAAGCAAGTAAGCATTAATAATTATCGATGAAATGATTATAATCACAACAAAACCCTATAACTCAATCTCTATTTAGACTAACAGAAAACTCCTTACAAACCTTAGACCCAAAACAAACTCTTTGACGACTGAATGAAGATAAAATGCTAAATACGTCACCCTCCACCGGGCAAGTAATATAAACAAATTGACATATTCAAAGTGTTCAGTAAGTTTAACGCTGATTGACGATTCACCCTTGCCTTATTGAGCCAACTGTATTTCCCAGGGGACTGAGAATATTGTTCTGCTTCCTTTGGTTGGTACCTAATCTTTGTGTATATTGTAAGATTGCGGTATAAAAGGAAGCGACGTAGTAAATCATTCAAACTAGCTGTAGTTCTGCACAGTACGTCGGATAAAGACGAAGAAACTTAATATTTACGTTAAATTGTTATTTAGCGATAATTAACTCAAATCTTTATCAATTCTTAGAATATTTTGTAGCATTTTTATATCTGAGGATTATTAGACGAAAATTATTAAAAATAGACAAAAAGACAAACGCGTTCACGACCATTTACCCTTGTGGGGTAGTCAGAGGTGCAGGTATCCATTTGCGCAATTGCCAAGGTAGCAATTAAATGGCCACCTCGAACCCACGTGTTGACCAGATAGTCAGTACTCAATATGACAGTAAGCCATGTCGCCATTTACAAGCACTAACTATTACCTGTTCGACGAACTTGCTCAAGCGGGATTTGAACCCTGTACCCACTGATACAGAGCCAAGCCCCAAACGACTGAGCTACGTCGAATTCGAGTATAAATGGAGTCTGTAGACCTGACGATTATTAGACGCACAATGCTGAAAGTAGAGTGGTCATTATTAGGAAGTCGTCTTAATATGGTACAAATACATATGTTGTATTATATATCTCGGGATGATTTGAAACATTAAGAGGGTGCATTGTTTGCTTATTACCAATAACATAATTAATTAAGACGTAAATAAACCATTAAGTAGACGCCTTTATTCACTGCGTCCTCTCAATTAATGAAAGCCACAATATTTTGATACCAAAACATTAAAAGTTTTATTCTTATTACTAATAACAGTAAATTGTTTTCTTAGGGACCCGTATCTTGAAATTAATTCACCTTTAGCCGCTATAAAATGACACTTATAGTACAAATAAAACTATGTAGGATACTTTGGGATGTTCATTAATTTTTATATCCAAAGGCGTAGTAAAACTAATGAGATGGAACTCTTACTATAGTAATTCAAAAGGACAACTTATTGATAGTAACTAAGCATGAATAATTGTGTATGTGAAACACTATGTTTGTCACAGTAGGATACATAAACATTAACGACCTTTAATACCTTTCAGGTCAGATCACTTTATAGCATGAATATTGAGGTTGCGATGTCTTAATTGAACATTGGTGGCAGGTTGCTAGCCCATCGCTCAATGATTCTATTTACCCCTATTAGTATTTTTTTCCCAGACTATCACTGGAAAATAGAATCCCAATCATATATTATACTAATATGCATAAACATTGATTCTAAAACTTTATACAAAATAAAATACATTCATAACAATTACCTATTCAAATCTTACTACATATTAAGACAAAATATATAACACGAATATACCCATTCGTATTATACATATCTACATTTCTATTAGAAACTCACGAGACGAGCTTATTAAAAATTAATGTCAACGAATATGAATTATTCGCACCTTGGATATTAATGTCAAAAAACCGCAAGAACGCTAGTCGGCATTTGGGAATGGACCACAAATCGTCATACCTGAGTAAATTGGGTTCTGGGGACTATTCTGTGCAAGGTAAAATATTATGTTTATATACTAGTATATGAAATAAAAGTTTATATATACTAGTTTATTATAATTAGATAACATAAGATTTACGTTGCTTGCGAGGTAGTCAAATGTTTAACAGATAGTCGTCAGACGAGCTAAGAGAAGTGAACGTTTTAAAAGTAAAAGAATCAATTGAAGCTAAATAAAATAAAAAAGAAGGACTTGAATTAGCATTAACAAACAATGTTTCTGCTTTAGTAATAATCATCATCGTCAGCCTGTATGAATCCACTGTCGGGCATACGCCTCCACCAAATGACACCACTGCTCCCTGTTAATGGCCGTTAGCATTAAAATATTATAATAAATGAAAAATAAATATAATAGATTTGGTAAAAATGTACATTTAATTATTATAAGGGTTAAGAAATAATCGTTTGGAATTAAACTTTAGAATAGAATCCTATAAGAATACATAACACTCTAATTTAAGGGAAAACAAGTTAATTCGTTATTCGATAATAACTTACAAATCATTTATATAAACTTAGAACTTCGTAGTTAAGTTATCTTCGATCACATCTCAACATCATCACAGTCCACTAACAAACTCCACTGGATCAATAGAAATAAAGACAGCTCGTCACACCAGGTGTCTTTGACGAGCCATCTAATCGCCAACACTCGGTGCTAGAATTAACTCCTTCAAGGGTCCTGAAGGGTCAGACCCTTTGACAAGAGTGTATTTATGGACTTACGCCCTCTCGTTATTGGTCACGGGTCATATTTTTATTAGGAGTCAGTCAATAAAGTTTCATGGTGTTTCGTTTATTAATTTTCTATTTGATTTTGATTTAGGTTTGGGTTTGAATTGTGATTTTTTTCGTTTTATGTTTTTATGTATCATACTACCTATTCAGAATATTATATTTCTAATAGAAGAGTAAATGTAAACCTATGTAATCAAAATTAAATTTACAAATGTTTGATCACTTTACAATAAATTTACTTACCCCTACAATACAATATTGCAATCAGTTGAACTGTTGAAAAACATATTAAAAACATTATTATTTCACTTTTCATTTTACTACCATCACAATAAATTCAAATAAGTTACAAAAATAGTATCTCTATCTCGTAAATTTCCACCCTGAGAAGCCAAAGAGAAAAACAATCTACTATCACATTACACCGTCGCGGACATATTTTATTAAATTAATTGTTTTAGTGGACACCTGCTGCCATCTACTGGTATGGCTATATAAACCGGAACAGAAATGATAATAAACATCACATGAAATTAAGACTAGTGGACGCGGTTTCGAATTGATTACGTGCTCACCGTAGAAAGAAGGTTGTTCTAAATTTTTGCGGTTAGAGTGAGAAAAATAAACGTAAAGAAATCTTGTTTGGTTACTTCTGGGTTGGAAGAAATCTGAGTGTCTATACATACGTATAGGGCACACCTGTTTTGCTTTAGAGCTTTAAATTAGGGACATACGTATACATATACATACACATCACGTTTCCTTATAGAGGGTTAGGCAAAGATCACGAATTACCCATTTGTCTCGATTCTAAAAAACCACTTTTGTTTCATTGATAGTCATTCACCTCCTCATACTTAGTCACCTCTATATATTGTATTAGGGATAGTTTATAGGCATTCAGTTATACTATAGTACATACTAGAAAAACTTTTACTACGTACAACCTACTAACCAAGCCGTCGAGTCCGAGTAGTAACCATCATACTTTTCACGACCCCTAATGGTTAATACTTTGTCGCTCCTAACAATACTTAAATATCTCGTTGATATACTCGTATCGTGTTGGTTACTCATAATATTCCTTTATTACATACATATATTCACACCTCTACTTCTCTAACGGGATAGGCAGAGACTATCGATTGCCTTGAATGATCCGTTATTACAAACAACATCTTCAATAAATCTCAATGCAGCCAATCACATATATCATCGTAGAACAAACATTAAATGACGTTGACAAATATACAGTGATCATATCACTTGGTCTAAACAAAATGGAATATTATCACGACTGTAAGTTTCGTTAGGGTTGTCAGAGGTTGTAAGTACCGATGCCGAATTATCATTGATCATTAAATAGCTGAGTTCACTTCTCTATTTTTTTTCTTTATTAAAACTAATAAAATCTAATTCAGATAGAAAATACCTTGTAAGAGTACTATAAATATATAGTAAACTCTACTAAGAGAATAAAGACAAAATATTTAAATAACGTCTATTAAATTAGTAGTTTTAAAAATTTTTAGTAATGTTTATAGGTTGTTTACAAGTTATGAATGTCATATAGGTCATAATACATCTCTATCCACCCTGAATGGAATTAAAAGCCGTGACAACATGTGTATTTGAACACCGTAATCATGTGTACGTATGTTCACATCACAGCCTTATTAACCTTGTTCTTCTATCCACCTTTATAGAACACATGATGCATGTTAGTTTACTCATCTCCGTTTGTACATGAAATTACTTGGCCAAGTGGGCGATTACTTCGAAATGCTGGCTAATGCATCTCATTGACTATTTGTCAAATTATAGGCTGGTGCTTGGTAATATCACGAATAAGATAATAGTGCGAAGTGAGAGTTTGGTGGCGGTACGGGTGGAGGCTGAGTTTTCTTGTTTGTTAGTGAAAAGATATAGGTAATGAAATGAAAAAGTTTTTTAACGTATTTGCCTAGAGACCGTATAAAGATAACTTATAGAAAAGTATTTTAAACAGATTCGCGATTTTATTGTTCATTTAATTAAGCAATAAGTTCGATTTCTTGTAAAACTTATAAAATTAGTAAATCAACTATCGGTATAACATAAGGAAACTTAAAAAGAAGAAATTTAGGTAGATAATATATTTAAAGAAGCTGTAGAAGTTGTGAATAGTTAAAAAGATATTAAATACACACTTTACTTCTAGTATTAACGGTTAGTGATGGCACTAATTTGAGATATTGGTTATAGATTGTCATATCTTTATTTTATATATCCAAAGACTCCATGTAGGAATAGAAGCTTACAAGCATTACTGGTTTTCAAAAGAATATTATTTTATTATATTAAATATTATTTATTACATGGTAAATGCAGCATACATACGTACACTTTATACCTCCAATCTTTCCTAGCTAAAAGGTTCAACATAAACCCGCCTCGCCCTGTCCGTGAAGTGTCGTGGCATGATCGAGTTCCTTGTTAGTGCATTAGACACCTGACATTTTGCAGAGAAAGTTCTGATGTATGCTATTACCAATATGGCTTATTACCTGAACGGATTTGCTCTGGGATTCAATGGACATAGCTTGACGGTAAAGAACGATAGAATTATGGTAAAGTTCAGGTCATTGGTTATAATACTACCGGGAAGGAATTAGAATACTAGCTGCTGTTCTTGTTAGGATTTAGGAGGTGACTAAGGGACTAGGGGTAAATGGAATGTCACTGTCAACAATATTTAAGAACAGTTGCTTAGTTGTTAAAGTGTGGTGGAGGCGACTAACTAAGGTCAATAGAATGACAGTGTGATTAATATTACTAATTGTTAATGGCATCTAGTCCCCGATACTTTTGGTGACATTACGCCTCCGATACTTTTTACATAGTGAGATATACGTATTGGAGGTTTTGTCCATCAACTAAAGAGAGACAAGACTTTGATACAATGTATGTTAAAAATACAGTTAAACTTGTGGTATGGGAAATATGAAATCGCCTGTTCATCTAGAAAGGTTTGTGTTCTATGTTTTCATCATCGAATGGATGCGAACGGCCACTGACAGGGAGAAGTGGCGTCATTTGGGGGAGGCTGATGTTGATGATGTTTTCTTGTATATTTACAGTTGAATGTATCTTATATATAAATATGAAAACATATTTCATTTAATTAAGAAAAGTTAGAGTTTGTATTGTTTCATAATAAAAATATAAATTGACTGTTATTTGGCTACAAGGTCACTAACTGTGGAAGCTTGTTATAATTCATCCTACTATTAAAGCTACTATTAAGACACCTTCTTTAAATATAACATTTCATAATGTTATGTAAAGTGTGTAATAATGTACAGACATACACTTAAATACACATTTTATATCCAAACTACTCCCCTTTATTACACATTCAGAATAACGTCTACAAATAAATTTTCCTACAAACCGTTTCTTAGATAATTCACGCTAAGATATTAACACAAAAAGCCAAGTCTTTGTTCAAATATGTAGCGCATTTTCGCATAAATTCAGCAAAAACTCCGCCGTTGTTTCGCTTATCAGACGATATTATCTTTACAAGTTGTGGTTATGTTACGAAACATGATGGGAATGCAGACCGGAACGCTTTTTTGTCCATCCCGAACTGTCAAAACGCATTACCTCCGTATTTAAAACTCATGATTTGTAGCGACAGAGGCATGTTTATCAGACGAATAATCTAGTCAATGCACCCGTAACCATGGCGACGTGGGCTTGAACTCAAATTGGTCAACGGAAAGGTGATGAAATTTGTTTGATACATATATGATATTATAGATAAGTTAAGAATGCGAGCATTGGGTATTTAGAAGACTTCGACAAACATTACTATTTTTCTTAACTAAAACACCTCTTTTTGTGCTTAAAATACACTTTGTATGTTTGAATAGTATTAATACATTATTATATTACCTAAGACTTTTACGTGTCTATTAAATAATAAATTCGATCGAATCGATCATAATGAATTTCCAATATCACTCTTATTATAATGTCGTACATACGTATCACATTCCGAAGCACGACTCAAACTATACGTAATTAAATTTTTTAAATGTAATTCTTTAATTAGGCAACAGATATAAAGTCGAAATCTGGTATTGACCAGGTAAGTTAATTGCACAAGTCTTAAGAAGTATCAACGTCGGCGGTTCCGAATGTCACCGAGACTTGTTCTTGCGATAATGTAATTAAAATGGAACTGATCAATTAGTGATCAGAATTGAAATGTACGATTTACTTTAATGTATTACTTAAGGATAAAATAGTGGACAAATTTATTTAATGTGGTGAAATTTCAATTAATAAATTATATTTGATTCTATATCACAACCTTTTGAGAAAATAACCACTTATCTACGTGCTTCATTTCTTAATTCTCTCATTTGTATGTTACATTAGGTGGCTTTGTCATGATGTTGTATCAAATTTTATAACCAAAACATCCAATAATAACTTATAATTCAACCGACAAACTCAACATAAAACATAACCGAAACAAACCTAAAA
This sequence comes from Leucoptera coffeella, assembly GCA_030578115.1. Lineage (NCBI taxonomy): Eukaryota > Metazoa > Arthropoda > Insecta > Lepidoptera > Lyonetiidae > Leucoptera > Leucoptera coffeella. The sequence continues at coordinate 103,521 of JAMBLF010001143.1, read as the reverse complement.
ACCCGCATTCCCAAACCATCTATTAATATTTCCTAACCAAACAAAACTTCACTACACCAACTTTTCCAACAAACTTCAACACAAAACAACAATCAACTATCGATGGTTCGAATTAAAACTTAACTGGTTCAATAAAACTGTAGTAATGAATGTTGAGAGACGGTTGAGTAGTACGGTCAGGTCGGTGAACAATTAAGTCGTTTCTGCCCTTTAATTTACCTATCAGTGATCCCTTAACCTAAATATATTGCCCTGGCTAAGAATTAATGAGGAGTAGCCTGGAGGCTCGATGTGCTCGACTAATGAAGGCACTTCGCCGTAATAAGGTTTGGTGCAAGAGGTATGCGGATTTATGCGCTTATAGTATTTATTTATTTATAAAGACTAGGGTTCTTAGAAGCAGATCTTATGTTAGTGAAGTTTAATTTATTTATAGATACTAGTGCTGTTGAAATAAACTTTTAGATGCGTAAAGGATCATTAAGATGCTTTTAAAGATCAATTAGACTATGATTTTTTGATATTTTACTCAATATTTTCTGTTTAGCTTAACCTTACATTTATATAATATTAAATCACGTGTTTTAGCTTGCATTTGAAACTTTTTGTTTAACTGAAAAACATGGTTTTAGTAAATGGCTATTATTGTATCCGTGAATATGGTATACTAGTTGCGTAAGAATATACTAATTCAATTGATTTATTATTTTGTTTTCCTCCGAGTCTCTAACTTTAGAACACTCACAATTTAAACATAACATCCCAAACCGACCTCACCTTATTTATTAACAAAAATATCCTAACCACGCAAGGGAAATTGATTTCAAGCTCATTACTAATACTGTTCCAAACAATAAATATTATAATTTATTGTTATTGCATGTGTGAGATTAAGACGTTAGCCTCTTGAATTTTGGCGCGACGCTGGGCGCGACGGGACGTAAGACTGTTTAAAGTATTAAAACAATTTTTACATCTATTAAAACTCCTTGCTCGTGGTTTTATTGGTCGCCTAAAGACTCGTATCATGTAACTGGCTGAGTCGAAGTTTTTTTCCAACGTGGTCCGGTTGCTTACGGGTCGAAGAAATTTGAGTCTGGTTGAGTAGCACTGCTACAGCTGCATGTATATAATATTAAACAATTATCTGATATCCTTTCAAGGTTTTAGAATGCCTGTATATTTTTGTATTGCTGTTGTAGAACAGGTTGAAAAATTTTCCTACAATATAAAATTTTGGTTTCAGGTCCTATGACAAAAACAATATGTACTTATTTTAAATACGGTCTATTTTATTGGCATTTAAATTATATCTACAGTCATATACATGTCACGTCGAATAACTTATTGAGATACTTACAAAAAAAACTCTAGACGTGGCATCGACTCATAAGAATCAAACTTTAATTATTTTTCGAATTCAATATCCTTACGGATGCATATATTTGTTTATTTTATTCTATTCCTTAATATTGGGTTATAAAATACATTTCAATAATCACGTTTTCTGGTCAATTACTTGCTTAGCTTTTATTATTCTATTAGTTTATAAATGAAGTCTCTTGTTATTTGTTTTGTAAGCGATGTTAGTTTATTGGTAGTTACCCAACGTTTCATTAACATAATATACTACATCTACTATTTCTCCTGTGAGACAGACTAAACTTCAATGCATATATATATCGTTTCTTTAAGTTCAGTATCATTCGGATTGCACAAAAGAGAAAAAAGCTTTGATAATTCTTATTTGATACCACATTATACAGTACAAACTTACTATGCTTGAAAATAGTCCTACTTGTTTTTAAACTCTCCTTTATTACCAGATATTAAACGACAAAGTCAGTGCTAGATAACACTTTTCTGCTAGTTGTTTTCAATAAAGATCGATAGATGTCTATCCTCACCAGACATCAAGCTAGCTAGGTGTTTCCCACACCGATCTCTAACACAAACATTCAAACCCTGCAACAGGGATTCAAACTAAAACCACTTAATCCCAAGAACTAACCAATGAAAGTCAGTCGCAAACACTGACCATCAATAACTCAAACGCACATAGCAACATGTAAGGATATACAGAGCAACCAGTTGCTTAAATAAATGTACACCCATAATTACATGGTCACTTGCACTATAAAACCCTCGTACCGTGTTAACTAGGACTTAAAAGAGTATACTAGCTGCCGTAGATGAAAATCGAATATTACGGTGAGGAAAAACATCGTGAGAAAACCTACCTATTCCCCGAGCAGGTAATAGTCGGTGCTTGTAAATGGCGACATGGCTTACCACCTGTCACATAGAGTACTGATTGTCTGATCAACACGTCGTTTCGAGGCAGCCTTAGAATTTACCTTCACAATTACGGAGATGAACACCTGAACTTTTGACTACCCCGCAAGGGTTAATGGTCGTGTACGCGTTAGTATTTATCTTGTCCAACTGCCGTTCTACCTGAAATCCTGTTGGAAGTTATTAAGGAACTAGGAACAGTCGGAATTTATCATACATAGAAAAACAACCTGTCACTTATGTTCCCTAAAAATGTCCTCACAACCCCAATCTGGATTTTGAAGGTATCAATCAGCCTATGTCAGTCCACTGCTGGACGTAGGCCTCCTTAAGGTTACGCCACAAAACACGATCACTCGTGGCCCCCAGCCAACCACTACCAACGACCATTTTCAGGTCATCGGTCCATCTAGCAGGGGGGGTTCCTACACTACGTTTTAAGGTAACCAAAAAGATTTTTATATCTAATGTTCTGTTCAGGGATTAAAGGAAGTGTATATGTATGTATGAGATGTATTATAAAACCTTCGTGCCTCAACTCTAATTTTAACGATATCAATTTATGAGGATAAGGCTTCGGCGCGCCTTTCAAGAATACTTTAAAAGATACCATAATTTATAACACTTATAAAGTCCTACTTAATCCTCTTAGTGTCCAACTTATTAAGGGTAACAACGTTTATTTACTGCGGATATATAACTGCTATATTCGTGTACCGAACGTCTGGTACCATCCAGGTTCGATTTCCGGTCAGAGATTTGGTAATGAAAGGTTATGTTTTATTAGTAAAGGTGTGATGAATTCATGTGTAGCTATGTTTCTTAAAGTACATAGTTAATACTAAAGAGGCCGAGTCTGATTTTATTGTATTATTTTGTGCAGTGCTATTGGTAAAGGATCAAATAAATTTCAATAATTAATAGCAATATCACGAAAAAGGTATATGAATTTGTTAAAAATCTTATTTTGTACACCGCGCATCTCATTCTTACAGAGTTTATTTGTTATTTATCAATTATTATCAATGTGACTTAATGTAGACTTATTTGTAAAACTCCCTGCTAGCTGGGACGTAAATAAAATGCTAACTAGCAGCCTTTCTTTCCGGTAAGGCGTAGGAGGCGACTAAGGGACTAGTGGTAAATGGAATATATTGGGCGATGGGCTAATAACCTGTCACCAATGTTCCGTATGACATCACAACCCCAATATTCATACTAATAAGTCACCAAGGAGATGTTTTCATGTCTCCAAGGTTTTAGGCATCCCGAAATGGAATGAATGGAAGTACGTGAATGTATTTCTAAAAATAGCAGCTTATTTTAATGCCTAAACACGAAAATCTTTGTATTATCACCTGTATTGTTATCAAAATAATTATTCATCTTACAAGAATTCGAGTTCATTGACTTTACCACCGAAATTTATCTCCACAAATAAGCAACAAGCATTCTTATTCACGCAAATTTAGACTTTATCCCTCTATAAATAAGAAACAAAAAGCTACAACAAAACGCAGACTATCCAATCTTTAATGGACGTAACAATAGAAACTTATCCAAGGAATAATAATTCATTGTCCTACATTTTGTTAATCACTTTATTGTTTCAGTATTGTAATCAATTATACTATTAAATTCCCTATAAATAGCTGAGGCGGACGTCGTCTCAATATTAGACGCCATCCATTATAAAGAGCAGATTGAGCCCCATACACTTTTTGTGGGTCTCAAATCGATCTCACATATCATTAACTATTAATATCCTGCTGATAAGAATTCCATTTAAATGCCGATGAGTTGATAGCAAAAGGAATAAATGATCGAAAGTGCTTTGTTTTGTACTGTACTGTACGTTTAGATACGGTCGATTTAGGCTTAATTAAAGTTTTAAGAACTTTAATAAGTTGCGTGCCAGAGTTGGTTCGGGATCCAAATGGAACATGCGTTTCTATTTCCTTTTATATAATTAAGTGATCAGTTTGAAATTCTTCTTTTTGTGTCATATATGCTGACTTTCACATAGACAACCGTATACAATAATATAAACCGTTGATTTTTAGTTCGTAAGTACAAACATTAGATGTCGCTAAAAGCCTACTACCGTAATTATTAATCTATCAGATTATTTTACGACACCATATGCAGCAAACCTACTGATAACACATTATCATCCATGGCTTACACAAGTTAGAAAAGTGCTATATTGATAGACTGTGTATGCAGCACAACGACAATTAAAAGGAGAAGAGAAACAAACGAATCGAACGACGAACATAGCTTGACCTATCTATGATTGAAAGGCCAACTGTAGTTTTAATTGAACCGCCCTCAAAACTATACATATGAGGATATACATACATATTACGCTCGTTTCTGTATAGAGGGGTAGGCAGAGATTAAGGGTACCCATTGCTTCCGATACTGGCAAACCACTTTCGTTTTATTTACATCCTTACACTTTCTCATACACATGATGATTATAGATAATACTTCTAATATTAAAGAATATTAGACTAGAAATTTATTGTGTGTTTGAAAATTTACAGGCTTACAAAAAGAACATATTGTTGTCATTACAACCTTAAACTAAAGTTACGAAAGGAGTTATTAAATCACCGAGGTTTAGTTTATCCAAAATGTGATAAAAACATTAGAGACAAGTGCTATTATCATCTAGTATCGCAAATATGAAACTTTATAAGTTATATTCTTTTAAAGAAAATCATTCATAATAATTCAATCATGTCAAATCAGTTCTATTTATTGATCTTTTATTACATACTCATCTTTTGATAACTCAATATCCTTTCAAGCATTAAGATACAAGACCAATCTTCCAATATCAAAAGGAATCATTCAAACCCCTTAGTTGCCTTTTGTTAACCTTTTGTAGTTATAAAACAGTTTAACAAAAGATATGAAACCTTGTTCTCTTTTTATAAATATTTGAAATATTTCTCACTTCAAATATTGCAACGTCATCCTGCATTGTTTTATTCTATGCCCACCCACTTTGGAAATTATCCTGTGGAATTCGTTTAGTTAAAATAATTAACTAGAGTTGGTGAGACGAAGAAATGAAATTATTTAGCTATCTTTCTTTATTGCTGAGTAAAAAGGTATTTAAGAAGGTATTGAGTCATTATTGGTTCTTCAAACTTAATTTATTTATTGTCTATTAATTGTGAAAGAAAAGAAATCGAAGCGTTTATTCAATTCCGTATGACATCTTTCTAAATTATTTTACACATCACTTTGGACAATTGGTTATAAGACATAAATACACTTCCTGTCCTTTTTCTTGCAGAGGTGTGAGGCCGTCCATTTGCTGATTATACATATACATACACAAAAACATATATTCTGTAAACTTATAGACCACAGTACTTTCATCAACCTACAGAGGAAGAAGCTATCCATTCGGTGAATTATATAGCACTCTAGCACATATATTGCGTAAATTTTTCGATCACGTTACTTACGTAAAATTTTGTACAATCATAACTTTATGTAACAATATCATACGAGTAACCATGTAAACCACTTAAACATTAATATACCTACACAAAACAGTTACTCCAAAAACTCAGTGGAAGGGTTAGACTGCCCACGATGATAAATTAGAGGCCTTTCCGCTCATTAGCCGGCAAATTATTAAGGAATTAAGACGTACTATAAAACTCACACCGCGCCTCAATTAAAACTTTTCTGTATCAAGTCTCACGCCTCAAGGCAGAGATATAGATCTTTTCGAGGTTATGGAAAAAATATTGTTTTGCTGGCAACGTTTGTTTAAGGCTCATATAACTTTATTTATAAAAATGGATATAAATAAAGTTATATGAGACTACTGAATTATATATTTGGTACAATATTCCTTAATGTTCAGAGTTTTTAAACGTGTATCCGGGAAAATGCAATCCTTTTTAAAAAATAGTGCATCCTTAGATTAAAATCAATCAACAGCCAATTTGACAAATCGGCGTCGATTGTAGAACTATTTAAATTGTAGATTTTATATACGATAATAAGACTCAGAGGCATAGAAATAAATCATTTGCCTACCCTCTTAATAAAGTGTGTTCATAATTTCTGTAATGGACTTCAAAAATCAAGCTCCTCATACTCATTACGTATCTCTCCTCAATATGTAGTCCAAAGCGCATCCCGTATTAATTCCTAGAAAAGGACAATAAATATATTGAAAAAAGGTGACTTTATGTGTACCTATAACCGCCGAGAGTGTATGAGAAGATGTATGAATGTCAATGAAGCGAAAGTGGTCTGTCAGGATCGGGACAAATGGGGATCCGTGATCTCTGCCTACCCCTCTACAGGGAATCAGGCGTGATGTACAAAAAATACACACAATAATTTCCGAAATTCTCACAAAATCTGCAGTGTATGTAGAACAGGTCCTTAATGACACGCTGTTTGTTAATATTATGAAAGAGGTGCAAGATAGAGATCGTTGAAAGCGTCCGGATTACTTTGTTGAATGCTCGCCGTGATTGATCGCGGCTGCTTCACGGCCTTTTGTTTTTATTAAGTCCAATTTATGATTTTAGAGTTATGCTGAATGTGTTTGTTTGTTGCCTGTATGTGGTGGACTAAAGTTACTTGTATTTATATGTATCATACGCTTTATACAGTTTTTTGTGCACATATGTAGTAGAAAGTTAAATATTGTAGATGTTACGTATAATTAAACAAAAGTAAGATATTGCATAATTCAGTCAACAAGACATTTGTAAAAAAACGATAGTAGCAATCCGTATGCAAATCATAACTATTATTTCCAATCCGAAATACAACATTTAAAAAACCGTATCCATTTCCAGAAATCCGCAACAATACAAAAATGGAAGGACACTAAAAAGTTTTAATTGCGCCGCGTCCTGGACAGAATCATGATTCTTTTAAAACGAGGCTGCTCCCTTTCTGCCAACACTAATTGCTTAGCATCAGTACATATTGGCGTCGAACAATATCGCCTGATTGGTTTAGTTAGACTGCCCCGTCGACCCCAGACTGGGAGGTACGTGACCGTAATCCCCGATTCAAAGCTCTTTTTTGGTTGTCTAAAACGCAAAAGGTTTCGGACAAGGGAAATAGGATTGCTGATACTGTGATTTTCTGCGACTTTTCTTTTAGTGGTTCTGACGGTTGTAAGGTCACGCAAGGTCTTCGGGAAATAATGGTAGTAATATTATATGAGGAAAAGGTTTTGTATATCCAAAATGCTTCCGATAATTTGGTTTCGTAATGTATTGTTTCCTAACATAACAGAGCTGAAGATTGTAATTTATATGGATGTTTTATACCCAAATGACAAGCGTAAGTATAAAGGTTATTTTAGTTCATTAAAGGCTACTATATCACCCTACATCATGAATAGCTAGGCATCCTCCACTCATGTCCTCTGAACGGATACAGCCAGTGCCTATGCTTTCTTCCATACAAACATATATTATGTATAACAAACCAGTTAACTAGTTTTACAATTCTCAGATGACCATAAAAAAGGGACATATAACTATCAACAGATGGAACTAGATGCACCCTACCAGAATGAATGTCTTCAATTTTACTACCCGGACGGTCCAAGTATATAGGAGTATTAAATATTTTCTTCCCGCATTTAGCTAGGAAATGCGAGAGAGTGGATCGAAAACCAATAAAATTTATGCTCCAACATTGAAGTCCGTATGAGCCAGCAAAATCATCACAATATTTTACGTGACGTTTGTTTTTGATAGGCAATAAATGATTTTACGGTTATTCGCCCTCGGAATATGATATTGGAGGTCCTATGACGATTACGGCCCAAAAATAAGCTACGACGTTTTCGATTCATGTGTATTTTAGTCGATTTTTTGAGCATCTTGAATTCTGGTTTCTATAATCGTGGTAAAATCTTATAAACATTGCAGGCAATATTAACGTGATATCCATATAGGATCACGTATGGATCAATGCGTTTGTTGTTCTTTAAAAAACTTATCCTAAAGAAAGGTGACATAATTCTGTCATCTCTATCAAAACTTAATCAAGAAAATAATACATATTTAACCTTTCATAACAATAAATTATTGACCATTTTCAATAATTTCAAAGATATTCCTCATTGCTAAAACTCCTTTTTCCTCATCAATCTAGAGTATTCATTTATTCATTAAAATATCTATGCTTACCACGTAATAGCAGATTTGAAACAATTTCCAGAGTCCCGCTTAGCTTATTTTAAAACTTTCCAGTCCATTTACACCTAAGCTAATACATAAGAATGGGATAAAATTTCATCCAATACTCGCTGGGTGCAAATTGAGTATTTACCTAAGCTGTAACCTAGCTTAGACCAAGTGAAACTTTTAAGTAAATATCTACAAACAAAGGCTTAAGTTGGGATTTCAGTTTAAAATTATTCTAATACATTGAACCTTTATGTCCATTTAGTGCTTTAACGAAATGTTTGGTGTTGGTGCTTTTAAGTTTATAGTTACTTAGCTGAGTCAATTTATGTAGATGCTCTTCGTTTTGAGTGTCTTTTAAGATACAATAATTGCAGATATATTTGTACGGATATATTTATATTAAAAAGACTAGGAAATAGACAAGAGTATGTTAAGGTGGTTTGGGCACATGGAGCAGATGGGTAAAAGGAGGGTTACAAAAGGAATTTATAAAGTCAAAGTGGAAGGTATTACACGGGTTAGGCCGCGAAGAACTTTTAAAGATCTAATTAGAGACATTCTTTTCAAGGCGGTTGTACGAAGTGTAAAGAACAGAAGTTCATGTATGAGCAGGTTATCGGGTATTGCTGAAGCGAAAGAGCTTTGTCAGGATCGTTCCAGGTGGCGATTGATAGTCTCTATCTATCTCGTTAGGGACGAATAGGGGTGAATATATGTCTGTATGTATATTTGTTTTTATACAATGCATAAAATAAAATATGACACCGGACACATTACAATACAATTACTAGGAGTAGGTAGCGATCAGTTTTCTACCTTTTATGATCCTGGCACACACTTAATACCCCAAATACTAAATAACATGCACAAGATATACCCCTTAGTTTGTATGTTCTTATTATAAACGTTTTGTATTGTGTATGTTTTTGTGGCCGTAAATAAATGATTTTATTATTATTATTATTAAAACACACTCAACGGTTAAAGATAATTACAGTTTACAGTTACTTACATAAGATACAGATTACAAATAACTTCAGTATACAATCTTATGATTACGAATATGTCCAATACATACTGTACATAAACCATATTAAGGAATATGTTCAGTAGTGAAATTCCCTTGCAATAACAATAAAGCGTTGAACCGTAGGTGTTTATATTTGAAACAAATGAATCTTTTATGACCCAATACAAATTTGTGAAATTATTAAACGCAGTGTGAACAGAGGTTTACGATGTTGTGTTATTTTATCGCCTTATTTTATAGGACTTAGCTTACTGTAAGAGGTGATAACTAGCCTCTTGTTTGCTTCTTTAAGTGTTACGTGAAATATAATATCACGACGCTTAACTTTTTAACGGTAGTCAGAGGTTTGATTGATCGCTGACGTTCTTGATACATAATTTTTTTTATCTATGTTTTAGATGTACATAACAAACATACGAGTATATTCGATTATTTAGAGCCATTTGCACGACATTTTTTTACACATACTGAACCCATTTATAATTGAGCAAAAAATACTGTAACATCTATATTTTTTATTTTAGCAACAGTCAAAAAGAAATCCATCGGTGTCAGTCTGTTTAATTTCTAGTTAATGTAAAAATAATTCGCCTTTGTCAAGTAAGAGAGGGAACTATAGAATAATCGAGAACCTACCTACCTAATCGGAAGTATAGAAGAATAAGGATAAGAATAGCTGTAGAAGAGTTAACCTATACGTAATAGTGACATTCTACCTATCAATAGTCTAACTCTAGCTTGGGGCTAAATTTGTACATTTCCAAAATACGCTTACTTGGATACATTACCCGCTTTATGACCTATAAAAGTCAGTAGGAACTTACACCATTTGTGGGTCGACCCTTATTTCCAGGGGCTAATATAGCGCTTTCTTTATTGGCTTTCTCACTTCTCCTTTTATATTTATAGCCTGCTTATACGTAGAGTATATTGCTCCCATTCATTCTGCTCTGATTGTTTGGACAAGCTTTAATTCATTTGGGCTAATCATCCCATTTTGAGGGAAAACAACAGTATCAATTAAGCTATGGTAAGCGTAATCTGTCAGTCAGAAATTGTATCTGTCAGTCATGTTCAATATTTCTGAACTATGGAGTATTCTCACCATAAGATGTGTTAAGTAATTCAATGCCATAAGATTTTTCAGTGGCTGCATCGAGATAGCGCCCTACAAACGATCGTAAACACGCTAGGCGTGTCCGCGGCTCTGCGAATTAGAAAATAGTTATTATTGTAAACAGGGACATTAAGTAAGTCATATTCGATATTTCTGAACGATGCGTTTCTCACTATGAGATATGTTAAATCAAGAGTGTATTAAAAAGGACTATAGACAATCACAATGTTGCCAGGTTGGTTTCTCTGGATATTTAAAAAAGGAACACATATATTACGCTTTGAGTTGTGTTTGTATATGCGATTATAAAGATTGCAAGTGAATGTAAAACACGTCGTGAAACTAGATTAACATATTGCGAACAGGTGTTAATAAAAGCACCTGCAAATTATGTACGTTACAATACAATTAATTAGATTAGTAGATGCTTACCAGGAAAATTAAAATAAGCAAACAGGTGCCATCCCACTCGAAATATGACTTAGACTTAGATTTCACTTAAACAAAAGAATAGATGTTAAATTACTCTTCGATGATTGAATTTTAAGATATAAAAATCAAATCAACACTTGAATAGACATAAAATTATTGTGCAGTGAGCTGGTAACACAACATTTATAACTGAAGAATAGCAAAATATTATGGACAAAATGACACTAAAAAGTAGTTAGCTACTTTGTTGTACGTACTAATTAAGTATAACATTAATAAACTCTATTTGGTTTCACGTTATTTCTAATGTCACAAATAAGTGATATGTATGCGTGATACAAGATGACGAAAGTTCGGGCAAAAGGCAAACGCGTTAACGACCATTAACCGTTGCGGAGTAGTCAGAGGTTCAGGTGTCTACCTCCGCAATTGCGAAGGCAGTAATTCTACGGCCACCTCGAATCCACTTGTTGACATGTCAGTCAGTACTCAATGGGACTCGTGGTAAGCCATGTCGCAATTTAAAAGCACTAATTATTACCTGCTAAAGTATTACTAAGACCTGGCCGACGAAAAACTTCATGGCTAAAAAACCCTCGGCAGTGGTTAAGCTCAAGATCACTGTTTCGTGCAGCAGTCAATAAAGTCCAGCTTGGCTTGATGCTTAAAAACTTCAAGTAAAATCAAGCCATAAGATTGGCCGACCTTCTATTGGGAGATGGCACCTGAAGAAGAAGAAGAAAGTATTATTATTGCTGTATTATTATTACCTGTTAAAGTTCGGGCTTACTCATAAACAGGCTTCTCCCCCTAAAAAGACCTTAAAAAGCGAAACCTTATATGCCTTGAATGGGCAAGGCGAAGGTAGCGTGAGAACGCAGCAGATTTGCACTAATTCAATCACCTGATTCATTGATGGAATATCCTGCGAAGCCAGATTAGTGCACTACCTGTAACAGACTGGTGCTGTGATAGGTTTTAATAAAGCTGTGGTACTGTTTTATAAAGTAGTTTGAGGTATGAGTATGTAGTGCTATAATTCTAAGCACTACATACTCATACCTATTATAATTCTAAGATAAATGCTCTAAATCCTGTGTATGAAGTTATATATTTAATATATAAATTAAAGCATTCTAGGTTAAAATTAGTTGAAAATTATGTAACGTACATAAGTATATTTGATTAGATAGCATTAAACACAATAGAATTAATACAAACAGTTTTTATATTTAAAATGAATCAGAATAATTATATTGGTAAATAGTTTCACATAGTTTGTCGTTAAAATGACACAGAATAACTAAAGTTTATAAATGGAGATTCTTTTCGTTTCTACAAAAGAAAGACAGAGGCTAAGAACAGAGAGTTTGGCGTTAAATTGATGAACTCAAAAACCAATTATAATTGAATTTGCCTTGTGAAAATTCGATTACGTGCCAGCGTTTTTCCAAGCTACAGAATTGTTAGCTTTGAAGAGGAATTTCTAATTAATTAATCGTCTGACATTTAGGAAATTAATATCGAATAATTTGACTCTTGAATCGTTCTTTCTATTTGATCAAGATGCATTATTTTATATAATATGTAGCTGCTACTTAATTTCCTGTTATATAAATCAAAAATGTGTTGTTATTTATATACGATTCCGTGATCAGCTGATGTTATGTCATAATGTACTTTATTTCTATTTTCACTTCTACGTAGGAGATGGAACTATTACACATGGCATCCGACCACTTTACCGACCTCTGCGCTACACAGAACCACGTTATTTTAAGGCGAGTATCCTTCATGTTTAGCATAAGCGACCAAAATAATAAAAACATTATGATTACATGATTCCATTGCTAGAGTCGTAAATTTTTTTATCCTATCAGCCCCTGATAGTCTTTCCCATAACATAAACTTTCAATAAAACCCTGATAGCTTATCCCTATTAAATTTATTTCTAGATGCATTTTTCCTGCATCTCGTAAAAGGGTATAAAAGAACTAGGGATTCATCAAATCATTATGCCAATAATCTAACAAAATTAAATACATTACATACAGTACTGACTATCTGATCAACACGTTGGTTCGAGGTGACCATAGACTAACTACCTTCGCAATTGCGGAGACGGGCTTGAACTTGACTGCCCCGCAAGGGTTAATAGTATATCTAATCAGCCACCAATTTTTCAACACCAAACAATTCAAACTTCTAATAATGCGCCTCCTACATTGTTCCCTAGGCTTAAAGACTGCAATAAAAAGTGTAAGAAGGGACAAAGTCACCCGAGCTCCGCAATTATTCCTTTGCACCACCTGTCACATGCACTCGCGACGACAGCCGCCTGGAAATATTATTAAAAGGAAAACAAAAAGCGCAGTGACGCTGTCGGGGTTTTATTAAGGGGATAGCGAAAACGGTCATTTTTTATGGAGTTCAATATAGAATGGTATTTTATTGTTTTGATAAGCTAAATGGTGTTGAAGTGAATGATTGGTTACATATTATTTGTCAATAAGTATTGCATCCTTTTGATTAAATATTATAAATTAATTTGTTTATGTAAGTTTATTTATAACTTTGGTCTGGTCTTTTAGTCTGGCACTTACACAAAATGTAATCATATTACTCTACTTCGGTATAAATTATATTCCTGGTCATCTCATCTCATTTGCCTTCAAGAACAGGATAAAAAAATCAAATCTTCTACAGAATTCTTATTCCGTCCACCCACTTAGGGATTATATACGTTAGTACACAAATAAACATAATGCTAATTAAGTTATACATTAACCGCTTACAAACTCCATTTAATCCTTTACGGCAATAAAAAGCCGCGGCTACAGCATCCTTAACTCAAACATCCGACCCGCCAATAAATTCCGGTTGCGTTATAATTCAAACTGATTAGACATTGTAATGCGGGCTTAATTTAAAAATATAAGGCGTTCACCTGTTAGGACTTAAGTAGATTATGTTGTAGTTAATTTTGTGGGTTGAGTGAGAAAAATTGGAAGCCCGGCTTAAGGCGAAGTTTAATTTGCAACCATTTATAAACGTGATGGGAACGTTTTGAGTGCCTTCCGAATCTGATGTTTAAATTGAGTCCAGGTATTAAGACTTGTGTTTAAATAAGATATTCTCAGATTTGTTCCATCTTATGATTAAGCTTTTTTATTTTGTAGGACTATTATAGTGCAATAATATAGATATTTTTTGCTTAAGTGGAATGTAGTTTTAAAGTTCGTGGACTTTAACAATGATTTCAGTTTATGTCTTTTACAAACCCCTCTGAACCATGCATCTATATTTAAAAACTTTATTTTAATAAATAACAAGATAAAAAGGTTCAAAAATCCTTTAGTTACGTTTTGTTGTCAACAATATGTCTTTAAAATATGCCTGTTAAAAAACACCAGAGCAATAGAATTTTTCATTTTTACTGTATAAAAATCACAATCGTTAATTCACCGTATTTTCACATAAAGGTTTTACTACCGTTTTACACCTTAGCTAGTTAACCTCTCAATTAACCTTTTCATATTTTGAGGCTTTATTAATAAAAATTCCATCACGAACTTGTTTACAAAGATTCGGATACACCGATACTCAGAAAATTAAGCCTACATATACATTTCTTCGCTATAACCGTACACATATATAATTTATATCCGTCGTAAACCCTAAGACTTCCGCTTCGAGTAGGGAAGGGAGTAAAAAATATGCAAATACGACCTTTATTCACATACATGACCTCATTAAACCGTAAAACCGTCCTCTTGAGGTATAGTTTGGTTTTGTTTCGGCAATTACTCTAATTTATCAGCTAGAAAGGTCATTAAGTCGGGATATTGATAGAACTATTGTTATCATTTGACAGTTGGTGCGTGACGTTAGGGCTGTCACGCGATTCACGGTGACTTCGAAAATGGCGGCGCTACCGGGAAGGTTTTAGGAAAAGAAAAGTTTAACATGGTTTTGTTGTTACATGGAAAATTTTACGCACTTTCCAACGTTCTCTTCCGGAGTCAACCATTTATAAACTATTCGCTTAAGTGCTAATTTATTACGTCATAACTGTACAATATTATTCAGACCTTTCAATAACATATATGTAAACCTTATAATAATACAATAAATATACATTAGCACCAAGATATCACGTTTGAGGTAAAAGAACCTCGGAGTATTTCGATAGTTACCTTAACGTTAACATAGAATACTAGCGATAGGTTGCTAGCCTATCATCCAATAAATTTCATTCACAGTATGTCCCTTAGTTACTCCATAACCAATAAGAAAGGCAAAAACGTAACATACCCATCTATCTAGGTTACCCTACAAGCCTGAAGTTCAGTCCATAGCAGTAAATTCAGCGTTTTTACTTAATTAAAAATTCAAATTGTCACTACTGTGAAGCACGCGCCATGGCGTGACCCATACTATTCAATTTACTTAGAGGAATTCCTTTAAATAAATAAAGCACTTGGATTGTTCCTAGCATTACTCACATGCACCCTTAAAAAGCAATTACGTAAGAACTAAAATACTGCGTACCTACCTATTTGCCTCATAAAATAACAAGGCAAATATTGATCTAAGCATGACTCGAACAACAAAAGTACAGAGAATATTAGTAAGTATTGATAACTTATATTATATGTTATAGTTTGTTTATAATATATATGAATAGTGTTCTCTATTAATTGACACACTCGTATATTCATAAAAGGTTGGTTAAATAAATATTTATATTTTTGTCTTTCTTCAGTAATTTATTATTGTGTCGTCATACTAGGTGACCTTTACGTGACCCGCCACTTAACCCATAAAAGTCCCTCTTGCACAAAACCCAAAAAGTAGAGATTCTTATCGAATTACTAACAGAAATATGTCAAAAAAATCAAAAGCCCGATCGTGCGTAAAGGCATCTAATACAAACAAACATCTTTTTTATTTCCTTCTGGCGAAGCTCACACAGGCTCGTATCATATCAGGTTGATAAAAAACAACAAACAAATCTCGGCTTTTGATCGTGTAACCGAAACCTCTAGACTTGTACGAATTAAGAGAAAAAAGCCAACCCTTTGAGTGGCGCTGTTGTTTCTATTATTACAGATAGCATTCTGAAGGGCTGGCGCTTTTTGCGCGCAAAGTGAGCGAGCCGGATATGGGAACCGTTTCCCATCTGTTTTATTAAAAGCAACGATATTGATCTCGACTGACGCTCACTCGATACTCGCCGACCAGAAACCCGAGTTTTAATTGAAAGGTTCGAACAATCGGGACCGAACGCGAAATCGAAATATTCGTGTTGACTTTGTACGATTTATTCTCGTTATAACTTACTCGTTCACGCCTCCCGAAGTGGTCAGATGATTGCTTTCGCTTATCGTTACATCTCCCGAGATACGATTCTGAATCGATGCTGTCTCACGATGTTGATAGGTTTCTGTTTAAATACAAAACGATAACGAACTTGTTAATCTCGTTGGAATGTTTGCCTCGAAATTAAAAGACGACTTCCACTGATAATAAAAATAACGAATCTACTTCTTGACGTATCGAGGATTCGAAAGGAACCGATGCCGTCACGTTTGTAATGTTTACTAATCATTGTTTCGATTCCAACAGGTAACTGATATCATTCATTCCAATACGAATGTAATTAAAACTACAAGATTTCGATATAGATCTGTACCTTTGTTTGATTGGAACTAGACAAAAAATGAACAAGAATACATCCCTCAATACAATGCACAAAGAATGAGCAACGTTTAAAATATGTTACCTATTACTTTATACAGTTAACCTACTCGTAGCATGAGTATATAGATATAGAGATGCGATTCGAAGTTTATTAGGTTCGATGGAAAAAAACTGTGGATTCCCGATTCATTTCGCTGAGGAGGGAAGCAAAAAACTAACGAGCG
Organism: Leucoptera coffeella; assembly: GCA_030578115.1. NCBI lineage: Eukaryota > Metazoa > Arthropoda > Insecta > Lepidoptera > Lyonetiidae > Leucoptera > Leucoptera coffeella. Next base: position 86,523 of record JAMBLF010001143.1, on the reverse strand, counting down.
GCCAGTGGTTCGGTCGCAGGCAAAAATGGCCCTTATTGACAACAAATCAATCGAATTAGCAACGTCCAATCCCTACGTGACATCTTGCAATGTGGATATACGTCACTTTAAAACCGACGAGGACAGTTTTGGCGAGGAAAAAGCTTGCAGTCTCTGTGTTGGTACGTAGACCGCAAAAAACAGTTGGCGATTTTGGAGGAGCAGTAAAAAGTATACTCTGGATAAGGTCGCGAAGGTTTTTGTAATTGATTGAATGAATATATTGATGAAGCACCGGCCGTGTGTCAAACAGCGAGTTTCTCGTATGAAATGCGTGTTTTATAAAACCGAACCGACGATGATCAAAGCAGCAAATTAAATTAAAGAGTTTTGTTTCTGATGTACGTTTTATAAATAAAACATTGGATTGGAGACTGATCGGTGGTTTGGAGTTTCAAATGAATTTTGATTTGGAAAAGTTCTGCTTTTTAATAGAATTATTGAATGATCATTCAAACACACGTTAGTGATATGACACAAATATACTTAAGGCGAAATACCGACGATATTACGTTTTTCCGATAGAGAATAATAAAACTTAAATATATTTATAGAGAGCCAGGTTCCCGCTACAGAAATTTATCCCGGTTTATCACAATATTTATACTGGCATACCATTTTCACTTATTACACTATATTCGAAACACCTACGAAAATATACTTTTCAATTATAAGTACCTATTTACAAAATATTACTCGTGATAGACCTTACTAGTATGATTTATACTCCTCAGTAATATGATTATGTTAGATCGAACCAAATTGCTAACTCTTATCAGAATCTGCCTTATCAAAACACAACACTTATTTAATTCTTACAAGAATACGTTTGCTAAGTCACGCAAAGCTACCGGCAGTTTTTGTCCGCTAATGAATTTGTGTTTGTCAGCAAACAACTGCAGCGATGCCGCATCAAAAGGCGTTTATGGCGCGGCCACTTTTTGCTCATCATTATTTGCTTTGCCCAAGCTTCGGATGGACTCCCATACTAGTGCTATTTGCGATGCCTGATGGTCAGGGACTTAAGTTTGTATAGGCCAGCTGTGTTTCGGCGCGCTCTTTAAAAGTCATTTAATATGTATAATTGTATTTATATTGAGGGTGTTATAGATCACATAGCGAATAATTTCGCTTCGTGTTGAGAACTGATAACAAACTTAATCTTATTTACCTGAACTGCAAGGAATATGACAAGTATAAATAAGTTGTCTATCATTGCGTCCTTACTGTGCTATCAATCTATCATGTATCTTCTGCTTATATGAATCGACTTCAATCAATTCATTAATTACATATACAAATCCTCTCTCACATATGCAATCTCATATGTCTATCCTTTTCGGAAAGAAAAACCCCACAAAAACTAATCACATTTATGACCCAAAATCCCTTCATATTACATAGAAAATTCAATTCAAAATGGCGACACCAATTCAAAACAAAGCCATCTTATCTTAGAACCAATGTCTCACCGTAGGCGAGCAAAGGGTCGTGGCCCAATAAGCCATGCCAGTCAATTGCCCGTCCCATACTTCAGTGATATCAAGGGCTGAACAGCTTGTAGCTATGGTCTGGTGAACTCAAAAGATTATTGGTTCCTTGGACCTTTGTGAATGTTTTGTAATGATAAAAAGTGTAGAAGAGAGTTTTGGGTAATACCCAACTTGAAGATGGTTTGGTTTAATGGTGTTCTATGCTGAAACCATCAGTCGGTATTGGTTTTCAATAGGAATTTATTTATACTACAATTTTATTTCAGTCAAGGTTATGATTAGTCATCCCACACATTTAGATCTAAATTTAATTTTTATTAAGATTTAGTTCAAAATATACGTTTTCATATCTAATTATTTATATAATTAATGTAAAACATCAGATAGGTATATAGACAAAACATTTCTGATCTATTTTAACAATATATTTTTTACAAGAAAATAAAAAAACCTAATATATTTATCCTAAAATATAAAAATATCTTAATCCTATAAAAACCTAAAATATCTTGCTCAACCTACCTATGTCTTAGCTATCTTAGGTTCCATCTCAATCAAGCCTATCCTAAGGTACCTTAGATTCCTTAGGTAGGTACTCAAAAGATCATGTTGACAACAAAAGAGGTTTCGTATCACCGAGTAGGTGTTACCACGATACTATTTGGTTTTATGCCCCATTCCGATAGGTATCAAAGTAGTTTCGTGTTTGTTCACAACATTAAGATATTGGAGCTTTATTTTACTGCAAAACTTTCCTTGAGTTTTCGTGGCATGTTCTAAGTATATGTTGATGAAGTTTCGTAGCGACATTGGTGTTTATTTAAAAGGTGACATATTATGTTCTACTAAGCAAATGACATAATGTTGTATCTATAATTATACATATATTTCCTAGTAAGGTTAGGGACGTAGAAGCGTGAATAGATGTATGTATGTATGCAAAGTCACAATCAAATTCATGAAAACAATTGTTACATGCCAACAAATCTATAACTATTGAACATCATTAATTTACCGAAAAGGAGTTTTCGACCAAACATTTATCCTTCATCATTCAATCAGTCTATAGAAGTGTACTACTGGATATAGTAGTGCCATTATGTTCCTATTAAAATGAGTAGTCTAACACTATTTGAATTTTACTTGGTTTAAATAAGGATTACTTCTTGACCTATAACAATCAGTATTAATAGGAAACACTTCAAGTTCTCAACAAGTATAAAGTGGCTTCAGACTTCACTTAATAAGTATACTTAGAAGCTATACCTATCTAGCTTTAGGTTATTTCCTCTCTGTACTTTACCAAGAGCCGTTTTTGCGACAATAACGTGAATAAACATTTTTTAACAAAAATAAAATGACACAACACCGGATAATATCTGTAGAATATCACGTATTAACAACGCCAACAGTGGAACAAATTAGAATTCATGAAAAATAAAAATTTGGGACTTTTATCCGATAGACGATCGATCGATAGAGCGAAGCCAATTCAAGCAAAAAGCAACCAAGCCAAGCCAAGTTTGTGGACCGTGAAAGTGTTAAAGTAAAAACAATTGGTTCAAAAGCACCTACTGTGAGGAGAACAAAAACTACGCAATAAATTATTAACACGCAATAAAACAATGCTGTTATACGCACTAACAACTTTAACTTTACAAAGCTGAAGTATAAGTCTAAGTGAGTTAGAAGAGTAGTCATATAATACGGTGTGAATGTGACAGAAAACATCGTGAAGAAACCTACCTGTTCCCCAAATAAGTAATAGTTAGTGCTTGCATAAGAGGACATGGCTTACCACATGTCACATTGAGTACTAACTGTTTTATCAACACGTCGGTTTAAGGGTGCCATAGAATAACTACATCCGTAGTTGCGGAGATGTAAATCTGAACCTCTGACTACTCCAAAAGAGTTAATGGTCGTGAACGCGTTTGTCTTTTTAGTATGAAACATTAACCATGAGGGTTTTATATTGTGTAATGTCACCATTTTCTTAAGTGCTATCTAGAAATTGGCAATGGGCCAATTCAATTCAAGTCCCGTATTTTTAAAATATATCTGCTTGAATAATAAAATAAGAGAATATTGGTAATGGCATCACTAATAATTAATATATTTTTTTGGCCACACAAAACCTTGTTGAAACGATTATATAAAAAATGTTAGTGTCAAAATCATTTTGTATGTGAAGATTTATTGCTTTCAAGGAATTTCGATCCATATCTTTAAAATGCGTTTCACACTTTATCGATCACTGTCACTACACGAAACAGTTTCCTTTCATTCAGAAAATATGGATTAAAAATTCAAATAACAAGTATAAAATAATAACTTTATATCATATAATTATATCACTTTATTTACAACATATTAAAATTTATGAAAAATAAAATAAAATAAAACTATTATTTAAAAAAAATTAAAAAGAAAAATATATCCTAATTAGAATAAGAAGATTTAATAATTTATATGTTGTGTCTTATGATTATAAAATTATTCTTTTTATTATTCTTTTGTTGTGGCTGGGTCTGGGTAATTAGAGGCATGTTAGGAAGACATGTTAGGTATGAGTCGATCGAAGCCCGCGTTTAGTTCCATCTCATTCTAATCTATGAATTGTAATATATTTTGCATATCATATTATAAAAGGTATCCGAAAATCTATCTACATAAAATACCAGAGCCAAATTAAAACATCCACCTTCCCCCTACTTAACCAACCCACCAGCAATCTTAGCCCTAAAGAAAAGGTACAACAATCGTGTATAATACCCTAACTAGCTGGCTTCTTTTGTTTTCAGGCGACACACTCAGGTGACCTAGTTAGATGTTTCCACAGAGATATAATCGTGGCTAAAGCGAAAATGTAATGAAAAGTGCTTTGGGTGTATGTATGTATGTGAAATATTGATAGTAATGGAACGAATGATTAAGGTTAACATAGGTGTTTAAATGTGCTGAGGATGTAGCTTAAAATAGTTTGTATGTGGTGTTATAGAGATGGTGTCTTTAGTTGAGTATATGTATGTATCTATAAAGAAAGAAAAGACAATTATACACTGCACACAACATTTCGTTTGAACGTTATTAATGAAAAAAAATGTTTTAGAAAATATATTTTCAAAATTAAATATTTAATGTGTAAATTTGAAGTAACAAAGATAATAAAAATAGATTATATAAAAAAAGTATTTTAATAATCATCGCTGTCGAAGGCTATTCGGATATTACATTTATATTCATATTTAGCTCTACCGTACTACGTACTATGCCACTACCTTACCCTTACTTTTTCACGAATATACCTATAGAAATATATACACAAGTCCCAATATTGCATTAACTGGACAGGACCTCCGAAAAAAGAATATCCCACTCTTTCACGACACATGTGAATTTGCAGAAAAAGTATTCATACACAGAAACAGAAACATTTATCCAATTCCAAGCACAAAGATTCAATTAGTGCTCGAGCTATGTGGCCAAAGGACTGTCTATCCCAATTAGAGTGCTCAGCGCTGTGGTTCAAACAAACCCCTTTTGTGAGACGAACAAAGATGTTTCCCATTTTTGAAACGAGCACTTATGCAAAAATAAACATGCTCCAGTTTTCTACTCTACTCTCGTTCTGTAGGACTAAGTCAAATAATAACGAAATGTGGGAGATTAAAGTTTGTATGAATGTGATTGGATTTCAGTTATAAGTTTTAGCTTTAGGTGAATATTTAGGAGAATTCCAAAAAGTATAAAATTTATTACTTGTTTTTAAACTAACTTAAATTTAGGTGATATATTCATTTATATAAACGTAGTTTTTGATTAAAGCCTACGCAGAGCACATACATTAAAAATTCTCTAAATCTGGTCAGACCTTTTATAAAATATTGTTGTTCTCAAACCAAACCAATGCGATTATTTTATATACTCACTCGTCATATTTTCTATACTAGATATAATGATATATAATATGGGTTTTTAGCCACTTCTGTACGTGTATGTATGTATTTAATTTAATAAGCAACGTATATTACCACCGCATTAGATATCTAATACTGTTACGGTGTAATTAACATAAAGTATTATTAAATAAATAAATCATGATAATAACTAACGGAACTTATCGCGTAAATTTTTATAAAATAAAGTTACCTTTATTATTAACCCGACGTTACCCCGATAAGTCCCGTTAGCTATTATACATGTGTATAAATCTATAAATAAATATTTATTTACAAGTAAATAAAATCCCAAACAACCACTTACTCCATTTCGCTTCCACGGCGTCACAGTTAGAAACATTATGCCTCGTCGCGGTCAGATGTCACTCGACTCGAGGGTTTTCATTGCACGCGATTGTTGTATACTTTTTCCACGACGAAATATAGGTCATTACGTGCATGTATAACTGTGTATGTATTATGTAGGACGGGTTAGTGGATAGGGCGGTATTAAGGAATATTTTGTGTTAGAATGGATGGGCGTTGTTGATGTTTAATAGCAGGTATTAATGACGCTAAGGTTTGTATATAATAGACGTTAACGTTAGGTCATATAAATTATTGATTATGTATATAGTATACAGCGGCTGTAGCCCAGTGGGTAAGACCTCAGACTTCGTTTGAGAAAGGTCCTAGGTTCGAATCCCGACTCTGGCACGTACCAATGAATGAAATTTAAATATGTATTTTTCATTTACGTACATAATTTACAGTCGCTAACAGTGAGGGAAAACATCGTAGGATAGGTAATAGTCAGTGCCTATATACGGCGATACGGTTCACTACCTATCACGTTGGGTGCTGTCTATCTAGTGATTTGCGGGCTTTGAATGACCCATACTCCGTGACTACCCCGCCATAATAAAAAAGGGAGTGTGTATACACAAGTCGTGAAGCGTATGTATGTATATAGTAATATGCGAATGTGTGTATTGGAATGCACGTACATACGAGTACATTTACCATTAAGAACCTTTATTCTCTCTCGAGGTGGATGGATAGAAGTAGAAACAACATTTATTCGAATACATTTGTCATAATTAACAGTGTTGTGATTTCTTTAGGAGTGATGATCTAAAGGGTATGAATATTACATACTTACTTCAATTACAAACGGACTACCACAATAAGTATAGTCCCATTCAAAACAATAAATACGTTAGAAGCTACGTTAGCAGAACGGTTCTTTTCATTAAAGACTACAAACTACACTACTTACTATTAGGTACAATGCTTACTCAAAACCATACGATTTTTTTATCCCTCCAATCCTAACACTATCAATTCTCCATCTGTCACCATCCGTAACGAAATATTTGAACACCTCGTAAATATCAGGGACGCCATAAAGGCCCTTTGAATTAATATGCGTGGCAGAAAACGAAAGTCCCTTGTCTCCTCATAAAGTTCTTCATCATAAAGCTGCATTAATAAAACAAACAACCTCACATGAGATGGTCTGATAATATCGTGGTGGGTTTGGTGTGGGCTTTACTTGACTGCGGGTTTTGGAACTGAAAAAATGAGAACTATGGTTTAGTTGGATATATATAGGATATACTTGCTTCACTTAATGGGATATAGCCTTACAACTAACTAACTAAATTTATTCCATATCAATTACGTCTTAGCCCCGATAGTTATGCTAAATGAAAAAGTGTATACTTTGTCATGAGCGACGACGTCCCATTCACTTCGGGAGATACTTATGCACTACTATAATATAACACAAATGGCTAGCTTTCACATTATGGTAAGTTTAAAATACAAATTTAAAAAACTACACTGTTAACAATACTATTCTCTACACGTACCAGGTCCAAACTCCCCGAAACGTTTCCGTCCGAACCCATATTAAAATAATGCGATTTTGCTTATGAATTCGCGGTATCTTGTTTTAAGGTTGAGATTAAAATTCATTTGGGGCCGCGTCGCCGGTGAGCCTGCGAAACTAATGTGCCGAGATAAACGCAAGTGATAAAGGGCTTCATTCCTCCTTCTAAGAATATCAGAGACTTCACTTTTTGTGTATTTTGAGAAGGACACAGCACGTGAGAGTATTTGAATGGGAAAAGGGTGAAATATTGGACGGTGAATTAGGCTTAATGATATGGGGTGAAATATAGTAATCGTTTTTTGGGTTATGTTCAGGATTTTATTGTAACTAGTATATAAAGATAGAGCCTCTTTCTCTTTATGCATTTGAGATGCCTTTGTATCTTCCTTTAGCCTTAATAAATATAGGTTCATCTTACTTCCTTCTATTATATAGTATAACTAACCTCTGATACTTTCATCTTACTTCCTTATATCATATTAGTACAGCTAATCTCTGAAAATTTCCATTTTCAAACAACAACCATAACGCAAATTTGTCAACTTTTATTTCCCTTTACACTAACCCATATCCCATAAAGGCTTACACTACCTTCGTTCGTACGGTACATTCGCCACTTCAAAGGAGCTTACCTAGCCTGAGGCAATTTCTTCACCAGTACCTTCGGAGCCGCTATTTCGCTCTTTGTACAATCTTCGAAGCTTGTAATGCGGTCCATACGGCTTGGAAGAAATTGCCACAAGATTTGCTTTGAGACGATTGGCGAAAATCGTTCTTTAGGAGTATAGGAAGAGAAGGGTTAGTTTTAGTTCTATGTAGTTTTGCGGGCTGCTAGTATAGGAAGTAAAAGTATATGTGTGTAATACAAATACCATTAGCTATGCTAGTGTGTTTATAAGATACATACATACAAAGCATGCCTGATTCCCTGTAGTCAGAGATCACGGATCCCCATTTGTCCCCTGACAGACCACTTTCGTTTCATTGACACTCATATTCATTCATTTATAAGATCTGTAGTGAAATTGACGTATATAGAATAACATATACGAAACGTAGAATTTATGAAATGAGTTCTGTTATATTGAATTAAATATTTTTAAAGTAAGCAAATATTTTTTGTTACTACTATTTTAATGGTACTTATATTAAAACTGCCTTTTAATAACTTTAAACCATTTGTTATATATTACAATAAGACTCAATATACCAGCTCTCAGCTTGGAGTAAAAAAACTATTAAAAAAACCCAAACTTCACAAGCCTTTTTCACACAACATAGCCGCATATATTACTAGTTTCAAATGTAATTTTCACCGATACATGTACCTAAATTCATTTACCATGAACCCATAAACATCGTTACGTAACTAATGTATTTACAACCTTACTCCAGGACTACATCCATCATAGATACGTGTGAATAGCTAAATAGGTCAAGGAAATGAGAGTAACCTCGCAAAACCCTAATAGAACCTCAGCCACAACTTAACCTTCCCATTAGGTAGTAAAAGTTAGGAATGAGATGATTAGACTAGAAAGTAGAGTAAGGATTTTGATTAAGAAATTTGAGATGCACACAATTTTGAAAGGAATGTTATATGCTTATGTACAGTATTTAATAGGAAAGTTTTATTCATATATACAGTTATAAAATTACGAATTCGTGTTAAGCCTTTTAGGTAATTAGAAATGGTATTTTCTTTGTCTAATTCTTACTTACTTATTAGATGTCAATATTCTGAGTATCGAATGTACTTATTTAGAGAAATAATAATGAAGATGCTTTTATTCAAGGATTTGTCTTAAAATCTACGATTGATTTTGGCGATACTACAATATGAATCTAGTATGGGGTTTTACACAAACATAAATAAGTGTACCTACATAGGAAATAGATTCATAAAACTTATTGCGTAACGCGTACAGTTGGAATAAATATGGTATGATGTTCTTTCGCAACCAAAGAAAAGATGCAACCCAACCATCGTAAATTAATGAGATCTACACATTTATAATAAAAAAATTGCTTATTAAAAGAATTTTGAACCTATAATTCATTCTCTATATTACGTGGCGATATTTATAAACCATAATAGCAGATGAATTTGAAAAACAAAACGCGATGACTGGTAAAACAGTTCTATGAAAGAGTTTAAAAAATTCTTTGTGTGAGGTTAATAGTTAGAATTAAGCTCTATAACCCCCATAGCGAATTCTGATGGATTCCCGTTTTGCCGCTTTCGAGATTAAAATATAAAAACTATGGACATGAAGCTGTGAGGATTTTGTTTGTAATAAAATTAATAGCATTATAACATCTGTTCCGCTCATAAAGAAAGATAGATTTAACATCTGTGATGAAAGTTTACTGTTACGAAACATACACATACACTGCTTCCATAGATTACCTTTAGATATGTTATATTCTATATATGCATGGAAAATAGTTTAATAAGCCGTGAGATACATAAGACCGACATAAGACCAGCGTTGTGTTTGCTATCAAACGCAACATAGCCAGCTGAGTTAGAACCCTTTTGCTGCGACAATAACATGCACAAGTTTTATCCCCTAGTTCGTAAGTTTTAATTGAAAAACGTTTTGTGTTGTGTATGTTTTTGTGGCTGTAAATAAACACTTTTATTATTATTATTATAAAAATATTTTAATCCAATATGCGTACATTTAACGCCAAAATACATGTACGTTTGCAATCACTGTCTTACTATTATGACATAAAAACAAAATGTGTTCACGATCATTAACCCTTGCAGTGTAGTCAGAGGTTCTGGTGTCCATCTCCGCAATTGCGAAGGTAGCAATTCTATGGCCACCTCGAACCCACGTGTTGACCAGATATACATACATACATACATACACATCACGCATGATTCCCTGTAGAGGGGTAGGCAGAGATCACGGATCCCCATTTGTCCCGATCTTGACAGACCACTTTCGCTTCATTGATATTCATACATCCTCTCATACACTCTCGGCGGTTATAGGTACTCCACGTAACGTCACCTTTTTTCAATATAGCGTCTATCTGACTATTATATGTCTTATTAGGCCGGCCCCTACGTAACCGCCCTTCCACTTCACTCATATATAATCCTTTTGTCAATGCAAAGATATAGTATGACATAATAGAATAGCTATTCAGAACCCTGCTCCAGGTTCACGCGATAGGCGATGTTACGATAGACGATAGCTAGGTAGGATTAGACGGTTGGTTGTAAAGGTTTGTACAGCAGTTGGACGGTAGTAAAGGCATAAATGGCCACACAAGGTCCATGGGCATACCCGTGTGAGATTGGACGTAAAAGGCAACCGTAAAACGTCCGAGTAAGTTATTACATCCGCATAATCGTATGGTTAGAATGAAATGTGTAGAACTGGGGTCTTAGTCCACTTACTCTTTTTGCAAAATATCAGATCAGTAATAATGTCATTTATAGATAGTGGATGACCAAAAGTGACAAATTACGCCATTTCTTAAGCGAAATTTGACACTTTTGCCGAAGTTAATGGTGAATTTTGACACTTTTGTTTATCCACTAACAACTTCACACTATTACTGATCTGATAATGAACTGCGTTTGTGCTAAAACGCATTAGTAGAATTGGGCCCCTGGTCTGAAACCAGATCAGACCAGAGTGAGACCAGCTACTGAAGGTCAAATTTACGAGTTCTATAAAGCACTTACTTACTAATAAAGCCTATCTAGATACAGCCTAAATATTAACATAAAAAATTGCCAAGGATTTGTCTTTGAATTTCTGTATATAATTACCAGGGAGGGAGACATGTATGTGGGGTTTTGTCCAATCCGAAAGATATAAAAGTTCGTGAATATATGTCTGTCTCTATGGATATTACATTCAGATCTTGTTGAAATTGGTGCGTATCAAACTAATTTGAGTATAAACTTTAATTATGAAATATTATCTACATCACTACATAGTATAAAACAAAGTCGCTTTCTCTGTCCTTATGTCCCTTTGTATGCTTAAATCTTTGAAACTACGTATCGGATTTTGATGCGGTTTTTTTTAATTGATAGAGTGATTTAATAGGAAGGTTTATATGCATAATAACATCCATTAAATAGTGGCGTAGGCTATATTTTATACCCGTGCGAAGCCGCAGCGGGTCGCTAGTTTGAGTATTAACTTTAAATTATGAAATATTATAACAATGATTAACTATATTGTCCCCTACACAATCAACAATTGAATAGTTTTAAATATGGTTTTGTACTGTCCGTGTAATCGCAGATTAAGAAGGAGTGTGAAACTTTCTCATTAGAGTTTAAATTTAAAAACTTTAAAAACACATACACATCCCATTACCTGTCTATGTACCTACACATATCATAAATATGTATATTGTTTAAGATTTATGTTAGTATCTTTAGAAGACAATTACTGACCACCTTTTACACTAGTTATTAACTTGCAATAAATATAATACCTGACATTAAATTCTTTACTCATTTACATCACTGACTAAACCATAAAAATCTTATTATACTGTTTCTAAAATGGCATCCTAGTCAGTTAGTGTTTTGCAAAACTAGGTCCCTTTATGTTTTATTACGACGCCAGTACTTTTAATTATTGCCTTTGTTTAAAGTTACATAGAACTAATTGGCATAGATGGGTGTAAAATCCTATGCTTCGGTAAAATATTATGTTTATCAGCATGAGGATATACTATGAAATTTTTTGTGTAAGTCTTTCGGTAATTGCTTTTAAAATTCACCTTGATATCAATGTGTAGGGCAAACGTTACTGATTTTCTATTATTAGCTCACATTTAGTCCTTGCGTTTGATAAATTACGTTGTTCAGAATTCAAAAACAACCTATCATTATGTTACTTAATAACTAATAAAATAGTATACTACCAATTGTCTCTATTTGTGCATTTGCAACTAATGATACGTATACATACTTCAAAACTAATATACATACATATACTTAATTATTATCCATGATACATAAATCAGGCAATTACTCAGGCGTATCTAAACCGTAACTTTTAAAGTCAATGCTTAGCTTCTTTAACCTGACTGTATCATTTCGACCATCAGCCTTGTTACATGAGTTGGTAGGTTAACAGCCACGCCTACTTCCTCTAAAGTCTCCGAAGGCTACTAATGGCTACTGCTGCCTTAGATTAGCTATTAAACACGCAATTAATTGGACGTGATTGTGCTTATTTTTCACTGTCACTTGTTTGGGTTACTATGGAAATAAAGAAAAATGGGTAGAGTTTTTACACATAGAAGGGTAAAAAATCTTACAGGAACTTTGTTAAATTTTCTGCATAATAAGAGGTAAGGATTAAATATTTGTCAAAATGATACCCGATTACCTGACACAGGCTTGACTTAGCTCGTCTTCCATTGTCACATTATTCAAGACACAATTATTTGCTACCCATCTGTATAAAAAGAAATAGTTAAATAATCATTATTATTATTGATGACCTGAGAGCTACAAAAGATTAACTGAAACCTTTTATAGTCTTTTCGTCCCTTTAAAAATTAAAAATATAATTAAGCACGTATGCAAATGGCTTCATTGATGAAAAACAAACAACTTTTCCAGTCAGTAGTAAGGCCATAGGTTCGCGTGTACAAAATGCATAGCACGGAAATTAATTGATAAAATCTCTTGTGTCGTGATCATGCAGGGAAAAGGTAGCAGCCGGATATAGCTAGGGCCTGGGCGTGATCTTATTTAATCGAGAATCTAGATCATGCAGGTATACCAGGGAAGCTATTAAGTATCTTGAACATACTTAGGTTACATCATTAATCCCTGGACGGATAGACAGGGTGATAAATGTGTCGGTTTTACTGTAATAATCGTAGCTGAGTTTTAGATGTGTGTAAATGGTATTTAATGAAAACTGTTGTAAACCGTATACTTTTTGATGAACTGTATACCTATTGGTTTCTTGCCATACTTAAGTACTGTTACTTACTACTAAGAGTACTTAATATAATATATGAGTTTTGGTTCTGTAGACAGTTTTTTGTAATATTGTATCATTATAATTCTATATCTCTAAACTGGTTAATAGGATTAACAAATGAATGAGATTATTTCCACATTTACGTGTCAATCTATACCTTGCATAATATTGGAATTCAAACATTGACTAAAACCAGCACGACAAGTCCATTACATAAGAAATCTAAATGTTAATTAATTGATCCGTTTTTAATCAAATTTGAATGAAGTTGTGTTATCCCAATCTCTAATTAATGCAAACGTGCAATAAATTGTAACAAAATGCAGCCGATTATTTTGAATCACTACACCCACGGATTCTAAAAGTTATCTTGGATAATTAAAAGTTTTGCAACAGATTAACGTTAAAAACACCTTTAGTTTCATCATCATATAAACTTTGATAAATAGTTTCTTTAACTACATAAAATAACTTAAAAATTTACTAAAATGAACACCACACATATACAAATTGATTCAAAAGTCACTTAAGTACTTTTCAACAGATAGACGTGTTAGCCCAGAATTGATCCTAGGACCTATATTACAATCATAATTACAAAGACAAACGCATTCATGAATACTAACTCTTGCGGGGTAGTCAGAGATTCAGGTTTCTATCGCCGCAATTGCGAAGGAAGTAATTCTATGCCACCTCGAACCCACTTGTTGACCAGATAGTCAGTACTCAATGTGACAGGTGGTAAGCCATGTCGTCATTTACAAGCTCTAAAACTATTACAAACGAGGATGTTATGACTAAGAATTTAATCTAGAAACTTTCTTGCAATGTTGATCTAAAAGTAAAGAGAAAAACATTCCCGTATGGAATACTGTAACAATTCTTACAATTCTGCTGATAAATGTCATAACAGTAAACTAATAAAATAGGGAAACGGTGCATAGAAGAATCTCACAACTACTGTTATTCCAGAACAATGTGGCAACATAAATAAGTTATCGAATCCTAAATATTTATAGACCCACACATATTGTCAACTGAACATGGAGCCACGAAGTGTGCTAAATATAACTTTAACTGTTTAGGTTTCAGATAAATTTAGAATTTGAAGCAGTGGGGCTAGAATTGAGTAAAACCGAATAAGTGTGGAAAAAGATCTATCCAATATAGCTAAGGATTTTGATCAGATCAGTAATCAAGTAGATTGTGAACATTGTTTAAATAAGCAATGATATTTTTCGTCTAATATGCAGATATATCTATATACACATTACAACATGTATAAAAATATGGTATTCGACTAGCGATTCATAAATAAATTGAATGTACTAAAACAATCCCACTACGCATAAATTTAAAATTATAATTTGAAATTAATAATTTTATTTGGAGTATCTACAAAATAGACTCCTAATTGATGTATGACATGTACACAGAAATGCATATAATAATCCTCTCAATCTACTCGATAATTTCTTCTTTAATATACATACAACAAGAGCTACAACCATCAACAAGTATTACCAGATCCATTTCATTCCTACCTCTGGTTTAGCGACATTCCTTTATTTCACTTGTCAACCACAAATCTTTCGAGAACCACCCATGTCTCGTTGCACATGTGTCGCTCCCGCAAGATCCTGTTACTCATGATGTCATCACCAATGAGAGCCATAATTACTTATTGTTTTACTTAGTCACATATGGCTTTTAGGGTTTAATTGGGGGGTTATTCTGTTTTTCGTCGGTGCTTCAGTATTTGGTTGGATTGCTGTTGCCTTATTCCCAGTGTTTTTAATGTGAATAAAGGAATAGAGGTTATCGAGTAAAGACACTATCATATACCTATGTCAATTAACTTTTTACGTCTTTGTCGCAAACGACTAGTAACATAATTTTTTTTATTTATATAAGAATATTTTAAAAGGCAAAAGGTTTATTCCATACAGCTATTTTAGCTTGATTTCAAATTCACATATTCCATAAATACTAAAAATAAAAAAAGTTAATACTAAAAATAGAAACTCATCAAATAAAATATTATTTTCAGAAATGAATGATCGTGGATGTCATGTTCCAGAATAGCCTGTCAAAAACAATGTCAAAACTACTTGTTCTTTTTCCTGAGCCAGTCATTTGTTCTTTGATGTGATTTTATTTTTCTTTTCAAAACATTTCTTTGGTACTTCGTATTTTGGTTCTTAACTACGTTTTTGGATTTTCAAACACCCTTGGTATGGTTTGAACTTACAACTTACAACAGCTAATTGCATTTATTTATCCATAATCCTTATTATTTATGTAAATTTTTAAATATATTAGAAATCACATAACAAACGACTTATTTATTACATAATTAAATCCGGCAACACAATATTCACATAACAACACAATATTACATATATCTGATGACACATCATGCTTTTCAATATTCCATTTCATTTCGCTGCATTTTTATTCCCATCCAACATCCGTTGGAAAAAATGGAACAAAAAGGCGATCCAATTATGAAAGTATTCAATTTTAACAGCTAGAGGCTAAGGTACAATTTCAGTTGCCTTTAATAATGCTAAACGGGGGCTGAGGAGCCTAACCAAGTGACATGTAAAGGTTGAAACTGAATTATTGACTAGTTAATGGTGTACAGTCACCGCGAAATGTACGGTTAATATTCACATAAACTAGGTTCTGCCTTGTAAATTACACTAAACGGTTGGCGAGCTCGCTATGTGATTAGTGATTTTTATGTGACATAAAACATCGTGGGTTTGGTTCCAATTATTCGTTACGAGTTTTTAATTTCTCGAAAGGGAACGAAATTTAACAAAACTATAAACTTTTAAAATTTATTTTATATTCTATAAAAAGCTGAGAAAATTGACAGCTGCACACTTTACTAGGGAGGTTATAAAGACTGTAAGATTAGGTGTCTACAAAAAGAGCAAAATCTAATAGGAAACTCAAAACATAAAATGAGTTATCTTTTTCCAACGAGATGCTTTCATTGTAAAATTAATCAATCGTGAGAAAACATAAATACTTCTTCCCTGAACAGGTCAGTGCTTGTAAATGGCGACATGCCTTACCATTGGTCACATTGAGAACTTACTATCTGTTCAACACGTGGGTTCGAGGTGGCCATAGAATTACTACCTTCGCAATTGCGGAGATGGTCACCTCAACCCCTGACTTTCCCGTAAGGGTTAAAAGTCGTGAACGCGTTTGTCTTTGTATTTTATTTTCACTTAGAAACCTGTCTTGTTTTCATGTACACCTAAAGAATATTTACTCAACTAGAGTTGGTACCTTGTGTAACAGTAAAAAATAGAATTCCACAATCAGACGTTCGATACTCCTGAACAATTTGCAAGCGTAATCATTTTAGTGACTGAACCAGTAATTGTATCAACTCGGACACCGATTTTTACAGCAACAATCCAGTAATTCTTTCAACTAACGCGTGGATTTCATTGCATATTTTAAGAGTACGGTATAGAGTCATTTTTGACTATATAACTCAAATATTTAAAACTAAGATGATCTAGTATAATTATAATAATTGCAGTAAGCTTCTATACAGAAGTGACAACTGTAAACACATACTATGAGTATGCTAAGAACTGAGTCAATCAAATAATGGTGACAAAACTTAAACAAAATTGCGCTGGTTTCGGCTGATCGATTACATTTAATCGTAAAACAATTGTTAATACATACATACTCTTCATGACTTGTTTATATACATACTTTTCACTACTCTTGTATTCACACGACACTTCCTTTTTAATTTTAGTGGGGTAGTCAGACGCGTAACAGCCTATCTCTAAAATTACGAAGGCAAGGTATGAGCCACTCAAAGCCTGGATTTGTTAAAGTATCATAAACCCTTTTTACTCCATTCCCAACACCACAATTCGGTTCACTGCATTTCACATAACCTTGGCCGCTATCGCACAGAAATCTGTATAAGCCTTTGACTAATGTAAACATGTAGGAAATATGTGTCCCTTGATTGATTCCACGGCAGCGGTGAATATGTGGGCGGAATAATTTGTTACCTTCATCTAACTTCTGAGAGCGCTTGTTATCTATCACTGTGAGTGTTTATTGTGGATAAGGTGAAATGGTTTTCAAGTATTTATTGAGTTTTGATGAAGTTATTCTATATCACTATTCAAGCTTGACTTCAATTGTTTTTATTTAATGCAAAATTTGCAATGATAAAAACTGAATTTTATAAAAATATTTGGATGAATATATATATGTACATCTCTACAGATCCGATTTTTTACTGCCGGATAAACTGCCGTAATACGTAACTATAAAAATAATTTTGGAATCGACTATTATTGTTAACACTATTGAACACATACTTGGTTCGATAAGGCTCCAAGTATTGTAAGATTTTGTGAAAAGAACACAAAATTACAAATACTCTAAATTTATTTTAGAATGTTTTTATATATTCATAACACATTTCCATACACAGAGACTTTAAAACGTAACCAAATATCCAAGCACCCATACCATCCTATCCACATCACACTATCATTACAATCATCAATCTTAAGGCCGTAAAAGTACTCTCACATTAGGTCGCCGTTGCAACAGTATTGTGTCGAGTCACCTCTTTACTCAAGCACTATTTGACTCCCATGGCTGATCATTGCCGTGGCCTGGCACAACATACAAATGTCTTTGTCATTAGAATTAGCGTTTGTAACCATGGTAACGAGTATAGTGAGCGCCCCCCAACGACGATGGTGAAAAGTAGGGTTATGGTTTTATTTAGTAGATGTTTATTAGGGATTTCGTGAGTAATGTTGTTTTTTAATAATTTTGATGTGAAGTTTAGACAACACATACAATTATATTAACTAAGCAGTGCAAACTATAGGTTTCAGTAATTCTTTCTACTTTTAATTCCCCCATTTTCATCATATAATTACAATATCTTTTTTTTTATTATACTATTGTCTTACCAATTTATACCTGTTATTAATTAATCGATGCGATTTGTTAAAATCGTTCTAGTTAACGAACGATAATCTCTACCTATTTAGTTAAAACATAGAGGAGTAAGTATTAATAAAAATACGTGCATGCAAAAGAACTTTTATTCAAATCCAATAAATCATCAAATCGCATCTAAAAACATCCTAAATAACACAATTACCCAACCATTACCCCCAGTAACAAGCTTCACAAACTCATACCTGCCCTATCTACATAATTAAACCAATATCATACCAACCGGTTACCAGCAATACAAAATATGCCCAGTCATGACCAGTGTTCATGACAAAGGTGCAATGAGGCATTAGACAGTCAGAAAGACCACGGTTATGATAATATGGAGTAGTATGGGCCATGGACAACTAATGCAGTTCAGAGGTCGTAAACAAAGGGAGTTACCCAAGATTGAAATGGTGTATTCGAAATTGTAATGAGTAACTGTTAGGCTCATGTTTTAGTTAGGAGTTTGATGTGCTAGTTGTAGTATAGAGATCGACAAACTTTAGATTCTTGTATATATTTAAAGGGTAATGTGAATTTGAAGCTGTATATTATAAGTTGACGTAAAAATGTTAAATACTTACTTTCGGCATCAGATTTACGTAATATCTTGTGAGGTAACTGAAAACAATTAAACATTAATTGCTTCATTTTGTGATTTTTCCAATTATGTTTGGTACAAATTTACACTGACACGATTTTCTGCGTATCGCCGAGAGCTTTAAGTACTTAAATTATATGTGTGCTGCTTTAATGTAATGCATGCTGTAATGCTTAAATCTCTGATGTAGGTAATAACAATTTTAAAATAAATATTTTCACACATTCATTAGATATTCAAACGGTAGATTATACATTATTTAATGAAAAAGCTTATTTTAATCTAAACCAACAAAATTAATCCATTTAAATTACAAATTCCATTTCGAAGTGAAAAAAAAATGAAATTGCTTTCTTGTTAAGAATTTGAAATATTTCCAAATGTGTTTTTGATATCCCGTCACCTATTCAACCATAAAGTACAGTTATAATAACCGCTTAATTCATTCGTCAAACGTCGCTAAACCTTTCAAATACGCATAATCTTGTAACGAATGGAACAATATGAATCTGCTTATGAAGTCATAAACTTTGATAAGCCCCTCGTTTAAAAACCCGATAGAGTTTAACCGGTTAAGAGTATCCTACTTAAAAATACCCGTTTTAAATAAAATCACATTTTTTCACTCAAACTGTTAGATAGGCTGTGCATATTTTAGACGGTATCCATGGTAACGGAAGTTTGTGTTTATTTCGTCAAAACACTTGGAAGTAAGCAGAGATAATACATTTTCATTCCTTTCGCTTAGTTTTGTGTGCTAGCTTCCCTTTAACAACCAATTTTTATTCTTTAATGTAACATATTTGAGTATCATACGTATTCTTAATATGCATAACTTTACAATCTTCAATGTCACCCACATGATATTAAACAATTCACATTATACTTTTATTTCTATAGGTTTTATTATTCATAAATATAATCCACTTTCACACCAATAGATTAGTGCTAAACTCGGTAGCTTTGTGGTGAAATAAATCAATAAATCGACAGCCACAATAAAATCTTCGACGGTTTGTTCAAAATTGGTATTTTATTGAACAACAAGAGCCTATAATGCGACAACGTGGCCGCGACCGCAGAATGCAAATTGAAAAAATCATTGTGACCACAAACCTAAATTGTCTACGGCACCCTTTATTGAGGTCAGACCGCAGTAATCAAAGATTCAAGGCTCCAGACCTTAACTGGAAAGCTTAGAGCTTAATGAAGATTGAAAAGCCAAGGATTTAAAATGTATTTTCTGCGTACCAAGATCTGTATATAGGTAGTGAATTTAAACGTTCATTTTTGGGTTCGGAGAATTACGTATTTGTTAATATATTATGATTGAGAACTAATTTAACGGCCTTTATAGCAAATTTATTGTTCAATGTCACATGCAATAGGAACTAGGTTCGATACTTTTTACAATTAGGTTTTTCCTTTAAGGTTCTTAAGAATTTGGTGAACGGTTGACAACATATCATCAACGAGATAATTAAGGTCATGTCACATACAAATGTAGAATATGAATAAGAAGCTTACAATTACTTAACTGTAAGAAAAACACGCGAAGCTACTAGAACGCCATCAACTATTATTATCTCTACAAACTACTGTACAGCACAAAGATTTATTACATTTACTTAAACTTCAAAGTGTCTTTGTCAAACCTACACAGCACCAATCGTGGATGGTTGTGTACAAAGAAACTTAAAATAGTAGTGGCTCATAACTCCCGTCCATTAAACACAATGCGGGCTCCCATCAGATAAGTGTCACACAATAGGATTCGAAATATAAAGACATCATATCATTCGGCGACAATAAATTTCGAAAGGGCGGTTCGATAATGCCAGCACACAAAAGATTGAGGTTTTGAACCGAAATTCACGTTTTTTCACAATCCCAACATAACATACCACGCTATCTTTTGTGCAATATTTCTGGGAACAAGAGGAGTGATCAAAACACAAGAGACAAGTATAAAGTTTCGTTATTTATGTCTCTTAAATTCGACTGAGACGTCATAATACAGACGCCGCTACCAACACAGGCGATATTTTACTTTGTCGCAACCGTATCACCTTTCCTACTAGTATCGGTTTCAGTCCTAAGTTATATCTTAATTTAAAACCAATAAATCCATTTATATGAACGTATCACGTTGTGACCTCTGAAGAAGGATATTCTGAGGTAGTCAATCCTCTCAGTTACTTGAAGAACAAAGACTGCTACAGATACATTTTATTAGAAAAATTTACCTGGAATGCTTGAAATAGATCTGCAATAGTTTTATTTTGGTCAATAACCTTTTATTAAAGTAACTAATATAAGTGATATTAATTTACTCCTGTCCTTCCTACACTCGTCCTCACCAATTCATTAAATTAACTTATATCTTTGCTTGTATCAATTTGTGAATTTAGTAAAATGGTGGAGAGCTGTTCTATCAACATCATTAAATATCTCAATATTCATAAATAGAGGCCCACATGGTAAGAAAATAAAATAAACATTAGATTGAACAACGATACGCATCCCTTTAATTATCACCAGCAAAATTGATGCTCATGCTGAGTTAAAATGACTATTTGATCTCCCCCATACTTGGCGTGCTATATACATTGAGAACATAACACTTACCAATAAAAACAGCAATGTTCTAATCTGAATCAGATAAGGATCCACACAACACCAGAGCTGATCGAACAAAAACTGTCAATGTGAGACCACATAGATTTAGCCGTCGATAGTAAAATATTGTGACGGATACACGCTGAGAACCATTTGCCAAAATAGGGGCTTTTTATCAAGATCACCCGACAGCTGAAGTAGCACTATTGTTGGGACATAGGCGAAGTTAAAGTTCGCGTCGAAAATATGAGTTCGTGGACAA
Organism: Leucoptera coffeella; assembly: GCA_030578115.1. NCBI lineage: Eukaryota > Metazoa > Arthropoda > Insecta > Lepidoptera > Lyonetiidae > Leucoptera > Leucoptera coffeella. The sequence continues at coordinate 64,668 of JAMBLF010001143.1, read as the reverse complement.
TTAATGGCTTTTAAATGTCCAATTCCTGTAAAATAGAGTCGTGACACACAAACCCACTTCTTTGTCACGAAACTCATTTGTATCTTTAGACTGTAGGCATTTCACAGAAAGGCTCAAGTGTAGTCGAAATATAATTTCATAGATAAGCTTTAAGCGTTAATTCCTTGGTTTCTTCTCGAAACGTGTAAGCATTTCAGTTAGACCTGTTGACCAATGTGACTGCGAGATAACCATCTATTTATTTATTGCTATCTGCCCTTGGGAAGGCTGCGGGAATTAAGTTGGTAACATGATCATTGTGGACAATATCATTAGTTATAAAAACACGACGCGATCTTCTGGGAACCTGTTACAAAAGACTTTTGTTTTATAGTCTAATCACGAGTGATTCTCTCGTCCCATTTCGAGCCATCTAAGAATTTATTACTTAAATTTTCAAAAACAGCTAACTTTAGCTGCAAATCAGTATTAACTCCACCCTTTCCGAAGGTATGTAAGCATGTTTTGTGCTCAGGTAGTCACAATAAGCACTTTCAACCCCACTCCAAACTGAAGGGCGTTTAAAAAACTTAATACCAGTCTGGAGAGAAAAAATCCAGGTGCCCCATTGTTCCAGGGGAAGGGAGATTAATAAATCTTTAGAAAGAGGAATATCTGCGGTCGATCTCGCGGGATGCAGCTTTGGGGTTCGTGTTATTGCAAGCCCATTCAAGTGCCAAAGGCCCAGGCCCTTTGTAATGACAAAGGTGTCGCCAAAAGAAAAGCGGCTATCAACGATCGGCCTTATCAGATACTGGCAAAGACTCAATAGGGAGCCTTTGAATGCGCTGGTATCGAATCCTGGTTGCACTTGATGCTAAAGATAGTAGCGATGCCATTTGGGTATAATGGGAGGGGTAACAAATGGGATTTTGTGTACGTGGTTTGGAGATTATATTACTTTAACATAAAAAAGAATGAAATATATGAATAAATACGCCTGCCATAATTATGCATATTATAATCTATGAAATTTTTTCATAAATAATAATAGGAATTTATTTGAGACTATTGAAAGAACATTTATAGTACTAATGTAATAACTAATGAATTAAATATAAAAAATAGCACATTAAATATTCTCATTCAAAAAGTATACAGTAAACACTCAACTAAACCATTACATTATACTGTGATAATAAAAAATTAAGATAATGTCAAATACTTAGTTACAATTTCAATAGTTCTCTTCCCCTAACTGAAACTACGATATCCTCAAAATAGGAAAGATATTTAAACCGAACTCAAATTCTATAAACTCTAACCAAACATGACAGTCGTCCTAGTGTTTAACAAATGAACAATCCACTATTTATCATCCACGCTCTTCGTGTGATTAGACAGAACCGTCCAGATGTCAAACTTGATCGATGTGTGTCCTCTATGCCTACATTCTTCATAGAGCTAAACAACCGTTCACTATATGCGATGCTTATAAAGAACTAACTTTTTTTCATATAGAGTCACACTAATTCTCGTCATGACGTAGGACTAAGAGACTAGGAAATGAAATCTGTTGGGCGATGGACTAACAGCCGGTCATCAATGTGCCATATGACATCACAGCCCAAATACTGATGATGATGATGCAAACAATTGATATTATCATGTCTCTGAGGTTCTGTTGGCCCCGAAAGCCTTATCATATACGTCTTTAAGTCTTTTTTGAGGTGCATAGAACCTTGGAAACATAATCTACTTGCTGACTTTAAGCGTTCATATTGAGGTTTGTGATGGCATTTATATGGAAAAGTGGGCTAACCCATCGCCTAATAGATTCATTTGACAATAAAACAGCTAGTTAGCATAACTACGTCCAAGACTAACACGGGATAACAAACGTTTTGCTGTCAATAAATCAACATTAAATACAATGGCAACAATTGGTCCGATCAAATGGAATATGAAGATCCCTGTCATTCTGACGATTTACCTCCGAGACCTCCTTATAGATCCTCCTAGACGGAATAAAACGGTCTGTGAACAATTTGTTAAGGCTGTTCTATTTGTTACTTACTGTTTTTTATATAAAGCTATATTGCATGGATTAAATTACTCCTATAATTAATGTTGAGTAGTCAATCTTCTCCTTTTAGAATAACACTAGCCCTTATCAAGTAAATTACTGATCTATGGAAACCTACTAAAATATAGCATAATAATTAAACATTAAACATACGCTTCACGACTTGTGTATACACACTCCCTTTTTTATTATGGCGGGGTAGTCAGAGGCTTGAATGCCCATCTCCGAAATTTCGAAGGCATGTCAGGTATGGGTCATTCGAAGCCCGCGTATCACTAGATAGACAACACCCAACGTGATAGGTAGTGAGCCGTATCGCCGTATATAGGCACTGACTATTACCTATCCTGAGGGATAGGCAAGTTTCCTCACGATGTTTTCCCTCACCGTTATAATAATTAAAATTATTTATAATCACATGATCTTCGTAAGTAAGTCGCTTTAATATTGTTTATTCTTTGTAATCTAAATAAATATTCTCAAACAAATGTTGGTTTGTCTGCCTTAGAAGAACGCTACCTTAAACGATATTGTAGCAGAAGAGGCAATGTCAATCTCATCTTATGCTTATGATTTATGGCTCCCAACGGGCTCGAGTCACGTGATAATCGTATTCACGAATCACAATGCTACTTAAATTAGGTATTGGTGGATCAAGAATGGAGGTAAAGGTTAGCGTATGTGTGTGGCAGATGGTTTACCTATTGTTGTATATTGTTCAACTCGTACTTTGGTTGAAAGTGAGGTGGATATACGGGTGATGTATGTATAACTATTGGTTAGGAATATGGCATGATGGTGGACCAGAGGATTGTTGTATTGTATCAAAAAGCAGTAACAAATAACAAAAAGAGTTGAAAAATAAATTAAAATATATCTCATGATGTTCATATGTATTTCATTATTATAACATTTTAAGTACGTTTTTCTGCTTAATATATCTATATATTCTGTGTATTGCTGTTATCGTACAATCTAAATTTATAACCGTGATCATTGCATCTTCATAAATTTGAATGCTTGCAGTACAATTATTGCGCGGCCGCGAAGTTTTTGGTAAGTCGTGTTTTAGAGCAGAAAACGATTATCGAAGATGAAAATAATATCTCTCCACGAAATCTGAGTGCAGTATTTTGACTGTCAAAGCCACATAATCTTTTTGATTTAAAACGTACAAGGCATCGGTTTTTGTTTTAATGCCAAAAAGAAATAAAGCCACCAAATTTCACAACACAACAGCAAAACACATTCATAACACCGATAACAAGGGTGCCATAAATCAACGAAACACATCGAGGCATCCGAAAACAAAAGGCGGCGGAAAAAATTAAATCCTTCCTCAAAATGCAGCGAGTCAAAAACTTACGCCTCGAGACTGAGTTCCTTTTTCAAAACCAGCCGATCTGTCATACGAGAGACACGGCCAGTACCCTTGGCGTTTTTTATCCAAAGAGTCTATTATCCTACCCCAACCTTATTGTAGTTTGTATCATATAACTAGACGCGACAGCCGAGATTAGTTCCCGTTCCTCCCGGGGATAAAATCTTAACGATGTGCCACGGCATTGTACGCAGGCTCATTCTTTATAATATTAAGATTTTTATTGATAAGAGTTCATGGGTCTTATTTGTCGCTCCTAGTAAGGCAACAAATTGCCGTAGCTTCTAAGTTTCAAAATGGTTCAAACTAGGCACGTTTTCTATTTATAAAGTCGGTTGTTTATGCAATAAAATCATTTATATAAACCTCAAAATCCTGTTACCGAACTACTTTGTGTCAATTATGCACGGACGCGGCCGGCGGCGGATGTCTTAATTTACCATTAAAAATTTCTAGCACGGTGTGCTGGCTTTGTTAAATGTTTATTTTGGACTGCTCGCTTGATTAGTGGCACGCATAAAAGTGACAAAAAGGAACAGTCACGGTGACCGTCTGCATCTTTGTCTCAGTGAATTTCAATCGAGCAACAATGACATCCTGTGGAACAATGGCGTTATTAATTATTCTGTGCTAACATTAATTACAGCCGGTTCCAGTCGAATGAGTGATTGTATTGAACCCTCGGATGTTTGTGTATCGATCTTCAAGCGTGCCGTACGCCAACGAAAATCAAATATTAAACGAGCCATTTCAAATGTAATTTCTTTTAATGTTCATAACTCATCGAGTTGAAAAATGGATGGCCTAATCAATTTTGTATGATGCCATGCATTAACGTTTTTTGTTATGTATGGATTGGAATAGCAAAATCTATATATAAATACACAAATAACACCTTTGAAACTTCCTGTGTATGTCTATGTCATATAGTGTATTGTGTGTAGGTGTGTGTTTCACTTAAAACACAAAAAGCAATCAAACAAAAATCCCACTTGAACAAAATGAATGAAAATAATCACAAATATTTTTCAATCAATGCCTTAAGCCACGTTTAAAGCTAAAGAAAAACAAAGTTGAAGGTGATAAATTACAGCAAAAGATTAGAGGCCGCTACAGCAATCGCTTAAACGATTTCTATCGCTCTTCCAATCAGTCTCACAGATATAACGAAGTAGGCTCACACGCAGCTACCGCATCTTCAATGCACGCAGGACGGCTCGGGAGATGCAAGATACAGCCTTTTTATTTATTGACATTTTCTAATGCTCGGCCGAAGTCATTCGTCATCCGGCAGCAGATAGAGGAGCCCCTGATAACAGACCTCATTGTTTACCATGCAGTCATAATGGATTATTGATAAAACACGTGGGTGTCCCTAATCTGACCACGTTAGGCAGCCTCCACGTACATTAACCTAATGCCTCAATAATGAATTATCGCGGCCGGATATTAAGTGGACACGATTTATCGGCGCATCGACTTAATGTAGGAGATTGTGCTCCGTAAAGCGAACATATAGGGAATGCGCACGCGTTTTGTCACAGCGCGTGCAACTTTCTCGGATTAAGAAACGGTGGAAGTTCGGAAACGATTAGCTTTACATTTTCTAGCGTAAAACGCCGGGTCAAAGGCGAGGTTTGTCACGCTGCAATTTGTCAAACGCGACGCCGATATATTAATTGAATTCGTCAATTTGTCAAACTTTCTCGCCGTATCAGCGTAGTCAAGCATCGGGACTTTCCTTGAGCAATTACGGAGACAATGAGACAAAATTGGTGCTGGAGCCGCGCCACTGCGGTCCTAGATCTCGTCTAGCAATTACACGACAACTCGTAGCACTGAATGGGAATTCATTAAGAGTCATTGAATTCACAATATGACTATTAGGACTTTGATTTTTAATTAACTGCGGCTCGGTGAACTGTGGAGAAGCCGGCAAGTGTGGCCGCAAAAAAGCGGTCTGCTTCACGCTACGAGTCGCGGTTCCTTCCTTGAAAGAACACTTTGATGTTGCCCTCTTGTGTAGTCACTATTTACGTCTTCTTTCACTGGAATTTATGGAGTTGCGACGCTATGCAGAGCACTGGCTATGGTATTGTTACGGTATATATAGAATTCAACTTCGATTGTATGGGAGTGCGTGATATTTGTAGCAATAGAAATAAAAGTTCATTCGTAAAACTTTGTACATTTATTTATAACTTAATTTACATTAATAAGATAAAGTTTAATCACGATAAAAGAATGCAAACTAAAACACAAAAGTTCCGTTCCTTACACCAGTAAGGAACAATGAAGCGGAACAAGGAGTTAATGAAATTTCCAATCCGACGTAACATTTCAATTTCAAATCACGCTGCAGATGTTAGCACGAATAACTTATGGTGAACGAAATGAACACTAAATCGATGTCGCCTGGATAGCTCCTCAGTTTAGAACCTAAAATTGGATTTCCCTGAATCTCTTTCACCTCGCCGATAGGTGTCGGAGTAAAGTTTAGCCCGAACGGGGATCGCTCCGCTTATTCATGACTCGGCGTTTTTCAAACGGCTCACTCCCACTTTGTATGGAGTTCTGGTAACCGAACAGAATAGACCGCTGGCTTGGTCTAAATCGGGTACTGACACTGCATTTCTCGGTTGTTAGTGGGGACGTAAATAGAATTCAAAGTAGCTGCTTTTCTTCACAGTACTAAAAACCACTATATAGTGACTAATTTAATTAATTAACTTAAAATTGATAATTATAATCTTGTAGCACTAACTATCCTACTTTATAGTCGAACATAAATGTAACGATCTACTAAAAGTAATTTTAGTTATTAGATATTTTATCTCAGTTCTCATAAAGCGATGCGCTGGAAACCTCAATACGTACACATCACGCTTGATTCCCTGAAGAGCGGTAGGCAGAGATCATGGATCCACGTTTTTCTCGATCCTGACAGACCACTTTCGCATCATTTACACTCATACACATCCTCATAAACACTCGACGGTTATAGGTACTTCTAACGTCACCCGTTTTGAATTTCCAATGTATACTACAGGGAATCAGGCTTGATGTGTATATATGCATCTACTTCACATATCTACTCCCTTCATACAGTGCTATTATACGCTGCGTAAATATAAATATGATAGAAGCCTACATAATAAGAAAACCGTATACAGATTATCTCGTTTGGCCCACCAACAGGACCGTTAGAAACAGATTCATCACAGTTCAATCGCACGAGAACAAATCACAATCAGTGGAATATCAGTCATATATCACTGCTTTAAGTAGGCTAAAGGTTACATGCCTTACACTCACTATATTGCTTTGTGAGGGTTTGGGACTTTCAAATGCGTAACCAGCTGTTAAGTAACTAAAACTTTCATTAGATTCAATAAGTTAGTGTTGTTTGATGGTTAAAAATATATTGAAAGACATTTTGTGATAATTTGTACAAATTCCAATGTTTAGCCTCTTCTTCAAAGGGACTATTTATCTTTAGAAAAAAGAATATTCCTCGGAATAGCCAATAGTCAGTGTCTTCAAATAAAGACTACTAGTACTATTACTATGTACCACCTACTTCGCTATCTTAGTGATGGACTTGCGATATGCAAGGTATATTGATCTTATGACGCTATATACATACATATTTGACGGCGTCCGTGGCGCGATTGGTTAACAACCTGAACCCTAATCGTTAGGTCACGGGTTCGATTCCCGGTGGAAGCAGAGTTAAGAACTAAGCTTTTCTTCTGCTCTCCAGTCTGGTTGTTGATTATACATGTATATACTATGTATGCATTTATACATATATAATAAGTATATATTTCTTAAATATACGTTGACTAGTACCTTTAACACAAGTCTTTAATGAACTTACCAAGGGGCTAGTTCAATTGGTGTCCCAAATATTAATATTCTTATATAGAGTCACGTCCTTTAATCCATTTAGGTGTAGACAAAACCTTGGAGATACTCCTAGGTCACTTTTTAGCATGAATATCGGGGTTGTGATTGTACAGAAACATTGGTAACAGGTTTCTAGCCGATCGCCCAATAGATTCCTTTTAACCCCTAGTCCCTTATTCGCCTCCTACAACATGCCAGGAAGAACAGCAGGTAGATAACATTCTTTTTACATTCTAGATAAGCACGGGATAATGTTATATGCTGTGATAGGATCTTATACCGTTACATATCTTAGACTAGCACAGGATAATGACGCCATATGCAGTGATAAATATGACTTAGGGTCTTAAGCCGTTACATTCCATCCACTTCTAACATACACACTTTCCAGCCTTTGATCACACATACCTATTATCTTTCACAATGTTAATTAACTCTTTGAGGGTATTAGTAAAAAGCTCACAGCTCTTTTGTTGAGATTTACCGGTCGATAACTTTGGTCCGTAATGAACCGCTTGAGAGCCTTGTCTATTGTGAACAGTAATTAATTGGCCTAATTGTGTGGGTCTGATGTGACTTTTGGTTTATTTTGAAGAGTAGACTTTTAAATGTATCTAGGTATGTACATATCTACAAGTTTTGAGACTTAAAGTTTCAAGGAAGAAATTAAAAGAGAGAGAAAGAGGATTTAGCTATATAATATTTTGTTTCGCCGAATAGTCAATACCTCCGCATTCTCGGAGATGGTTACCCGACCTTCTGACTACTTCAAAAGGTTTAATTATATTGAATGTATGTATGTGTCAGTAAATATTGTGTCATGTGGAAAGTAGTTCACAGATATTACCTATACTCGTACCTATAAATAAATAGACATAAATGGGCAAGCAGCACTAAGGGAACTAAAACGAATCATATACATACATCAGTTCCCTTATCTATTACAGTGAACTCAGACGTTCGCAAGATATGAATACCATATTGTCTACTGCCGGAGGACCAGTGATGTAGCCTAGTTGCATCGTATACTGAGGCAGCACCTTTTCACTGCATCAATGGTTTTCATTCTTGATGTTTATTATTTGTGTGTTTAATGTAAATTGAAGCAGTGAATAAAGTATTTTCTTTCTTTCTTTCATATTGAAGTAGCAATATACTAGATAGTCAGCACCCAACGTATCATGTAATATTCCATTTCATAGTTCACAGTTTCATTATTATTAGTTTTTGTCATAGTAATTTAAACAAGTAATACCTTTAGTCATTTAATAAAGCAGATACATCACCGGAAACAAAATATAAACATTTATTTTCAATTGAAACATCTGGCAGTTATTAATTCAATTGAATCACCTATCTCACCTATTAATCTACCAAAAACCAATAATTAAAACAAATCAAACAATAAACGTTGATTACAGCATTAAATGGCCATTTGAAACACCTTCTCTACGCCTACACATGGCAATAAATGTCTTAAGAAACACTTATGTGCGTAAATCATAAAGACGTGAATTTCACAACGAATTAGTATCATTTTTGAGCTTATTAGGGATTCGGTTGAAGTAACTACTCGTAGCTGAAATATTTGATGGTTATAGGAGGCAGTTAGACGTAATAGTTTGATAGTTTAGTTCTTTGGGTGCCAATCTGGGTTCTAAGTTCCTTTACATCTAAAGGATTTTGTTGTTAATTTAATTTAGTGTTTTCAAAATGACCTAGATTATTTATGATTAAAAATTACAATTTAAGTCTATGAGACACTGGATCACTATAAGAGTCACTCTAATTATAGACCTTGTTTGAGAGTAGAATTAAATATTTGATACATAAATCAGTGAGTTTTCCGGAAATATGGGATAAATTTTTTTTACTTTAACAATTTTCTGTCCAATGTATCTCTTTTTGTAAGTATAAAATATCAATCTGTGATGGAAATGATGATGATATAAATGACGGTAATGTTAATTGTAAGGTCACGCACGCAAACTTCATACTCCCACCGAACTTAAAACATCTATCTAAATAACGAACGCAACTCGTTCATTAGCCTCCAAATAAAATCATTAATAAAGCCGAAGACTAAAGGCAACATCTATAAATCAAAATACAAAGGGTGTGTCAAAGGCAAGTACGATAAGCTTCGTTTTACTCCACTTCCATCGTTCCCACAATGATCGCTCTTCACATCCGATGAGGCACGCACATTAATCTACGTAACGAACATCGCTAGCACGTCATTCATCTGTGTAGGTATGCCTTTAGAATGTCGCGCTGTTGTCTTTGGCTCTTTTATTTATTTTTTTGTTTCGCGCCCACGTGATTGGATGACAGAAGTGGAGGGAAACGGATATTTAGCTATTTTTATATATTTACGTTAATTTTATAGCTTTAATCCCATTTAGGGTGGTTAGAACCTTGGAGACATGAGAACACTCTAGGTCACTTATCAGCATGAACTTTGATCCCATATGAAACATTGGCGATAGGTTGCCATCAACTAGTAATATATTCCATATACCTTTAGTCCCTTAGTCGCTTTCTTAGACAAGCCATGAAGAATGGTAACTAGTTACCTCCTAGACTAACACGAAACTATTTTTATACCTACACGGAGGTATATTTATACGTAGAAGATTTCATAGGAATATTATATTTATTTAAGGGATGTAAGATCAAAAGTTCCCGTAAGCGTAGGTGTAAGGAAGTCTTCAAACCGAAAGGTTATTACGATAAAGGAAATACAGATCCTTTATCTCTGTCTTTCCCGTAAAATGAAGATGGTTGTGATGTTATTAGTGTTGTTTTTTTAGATTAGGGCTAGGTTATTTTTAAAACGCTTATCAATAACATGAAACAGTGATACAACAAATATCAAGCCTATAGGTCGATAAAATTCAAATATCATTTAGTTCATTAATCACGTCAACTGATAAAACAGGATGATAGGTAGCTAGTTACCATTCTACTTAAATCCCTGACTAGTATGATACAGGAGAGGATTAGGAAATTAGGAACAATTTAATGTTATGATTAATTAATTTATTCTTGGTTTTGAACAACAACTAGAATTTCACAGCATACCAAAAATCATTCACGTTTAATACAGGTAATCAATTCCCGATAAGTTTTAGCGAATCGCGTACAATTTAGAACATTCAATGAATTACTCATCTATCAAATGATTTGAGCATTGACTTGCATTTGTTTTGTTTACATAGCGTTGCGTATTAAATGTGAAAGTTTAAACAGTCGAATGGAATCCGAAATAATGTTAAACGGATTATGATGTTTGCATATACAAACAAAAGTTGTTAACATAGCAATTGACTGCAGCTTTCTCTTCTCATTTGATACATCTGTGTTACTTACCCAATTTTAAAATGTAAAAGGTAATTGTTTAATGCCTCTACATACTGACAAAACAATAAATTTAACAAGAAGGGCAATAAACATTACATACATTTAAATATACTACATTAATATACAACTCATGGCCTACTATTCCTTTCGGGATGCACAGAACCTCGAACTTGATATAATTACTTGGTAAACTCTACCATTACTTAACATACAATGTCGTAATCCCATTTACCTTTACTCCCTTAGTCGCTTCCTACAACATACAAGGAAGAAAATCAACAAACTATCGTTAAATGAAATGATCGCATTTGATTAAACAACCATAAAATTACAAAGAGCCGTATGTAAAATGGAATTTTGTAAATGGAATTTTCTAAATGGCATTAGCCTAATAGGTTTCGGGTAGTAATTTGGCTGTGTAAATTCCATTCTGTCGCGTTCTGGTTCATAGTGTAGTCGCGTGTTTTGGGTCAGCTGTTTTATAAAGTTGTGCCATTAAATTATCAAACATGCGACTAAGAAAGCTGGTCAACAGCCTTGTTTGAATTTTGTATAACCTAGTTGAATTTTTGAGTGAATTACCAAGGAATCAATTTTGATGTGGGTGGTGCCTATTAAGATTTTGTTTTACAAAAAAATATGCTAAACTGGGACGTAAAAAGAATCCTAACTAGTTGCCTTGCTTCCTGACATGTCGTATTAGGCGACTAAGGGACTAGGGGTTAAGGAATCTATTGGATGATGGGCTAGCAACCTGTTAACAGTGTTCCGTATGACATCTCAAACCTCAATATTTATGCTATAAAGTGACCTAGGAGATATTATATCTCCGAGGTTTTGTCCACTCCGAAAGGTATTAAAGATTCGAAAGTACATGTATGTATAATTTTTAAGTCTACTACTAAGGAATCTATTTTGTCATTCATTAGTGATTTAAAATGGAATGAATTCTGAGTGAATTGGGTTAGGAATCTTTTACGAAGTCTTGTATTATGACGAAAAGCTTAATTCTTGATTGAATCGATAGTCAGAACAGTGTTGGTAACCAGAGGTTTGCGTGTCTATCTTCTTATAGTAGAGTTCATAGTTACATCTAACCTACTTTTTACTATATAGTCAGCAGCTAACTTTACAGCTGAGGTACAATATCGTAGAGTGGAGATGCTAATTCGACGTAGGTCAGTTGTTTGGAGCTTGACTCTATATCAGTGGGTACAGGGTTCAAATCCTATTTGAGCATGCAGCAATGGAAATGAAGTTTAATGAATTTCTGTGTATATTCTCGTAATAAAATTACAATTACGAAATGCGTCGAATACTACTTTGAAGGAAAACATCGTGAGGAAATCTATCTGTTCCCCAAACAGGTAAAAGTTAGTGCGTGAAAATGTCGACATAGCTTACCACCTGTCACATTGAGTACGAGTACTGACTACCTGGTCAACACGTAGGTTCGAGGTGGCCATAGAATTATTACCTTCGCAATTGTTGAGATGGACACCTGAACCTCTGACTGCCCCGCACAGGTTAAGGGTCGTGAACGCGTTTATCATGTCGCATCTTTTTTTAGCTATTTCAATAAAACTTGTAAGTTCAATTAAACTTTGATAAACACTTATCCTATCATAACACTCAAACATTATCGCTCTTAACTTTAAAAGTCATACCCACCTACTTACTTACCTACGCTATCTGATTTGGCTGTTTCCACTCAATTTCTCACACCATATCCCGAAGCTCCAAATATGACAGCGTCATGTTTTTTCAGGCGCCTCAATATCCCATCTCGTTTACATATTTTTCAATTTAGCCGCGTCTTTCATATCAATGTGGGAGAGTGATGCTTATAAATAAAGTCCCTTTCTGCATAGCGGGAGGTGTATAAGGATATACGCGTGAAAAGGGAAATGTTTATGCTTAAGTAGAGAGGTATGAGAGCTTAGTTACTTTAGGAGATTATTTAGGAGTTGGGTGGATTAGTTCGATTGGTATTGCATAGAACACCTACGGTAAGCGTCTTATTTGCATCTTAATAAAGAAGTAGAACGGATGTTATATATAATGAAACTTACAGCAGACACCGTAAGTAATAATAATTTTTTTTTAATGCTAGTTACATAGTATTGATTTTGTTGTAATATATGATACGAGATCTGGCAATGGTAACTAAATATTCTGCCATCGTTAGAGATTGTAGTTTTACTTTTGCTATTGGACTTTATAAATTTGTTTATTGACGTGTTTAAACCATTGAACAGACTCAGGACATCTCAAACTGTTCCTGCGTGGGTAGCCAACAATTTACTCTCGTGTTTGATCTTTGGGGGGCAGAATTCTGAGCGTGACATTACACAAATCGACAGTTACGATTTATTTACGTAACAGTTCAGCGTTTCACGGAATCGAGTCACTTTCATCTTTAGAACCCAATTCGGATCGAGATTAAAGATCAGAAAGGCGTGCACCGATAAGGACTTTATAAAGAATCTTTCATAACAGCTGTTAAATAAGAATCTTCGGTACTTCCATCCAAATTGATGGAAACTCTCTCGGGGAGTTTGAAAGCTATAATTGTCTTAGATAAGCGATCGCTTTTTGTCACGAGTCTAACAGCACGCTCTTTGGCAGCTCGTAGACAAAACAGAAACACTTTTTGTATGATGAGTCAGCGGAATCAGACATCAAAGATCATATCTGCTTTACATAACTCCTTTCGCTTCACACAACGAAATGTCTTTGAAATTTGAAAAATAGAAAGTGACTTAGATATTGTGTAAGACACTGACTGAATGAGGAAAGTCTTGTAATTAAAATCTTCTGTTACGTCGATAAACAAATCATTAACAACTAGACCATGAAATGTAATTAAAAAATGAAAATCAATATTGCAATTGATAAATGAGTTTTGTGTACACGACATACTATGTAACAGTTCCGTGTAATATAGTTTATTCAGCAGTCTTATTCAAAAAATATTCTTAAAGACGCCGAAAAGAATAAGGGGGTTTTTCTTGTACCATTATAAATGATGGCATGGGCTGTAATAATTTTTACTGCCTTAATATTTTAGGAAATTGAAATTTCCATCCTCTTCTAATATTCTGTTGTAGTATACCTACATACTTTCACTGTTAAATCGTGATTATTTCGATTACCTTTTTTGAATTGTCCAGATTATTGTGACATCACGTACAAAACTACAGTTAGAGTACCCGCCACATAAGGTGGCAGTAGCCAAACTTGGAACTAAATTTGACGTTTCCGCCATTGCGTGTTATTTTGTATGAAAGGTAAATTTAGTATTACCAGCGTTGTGTTTTTTGCCCACTCTTTGTAATTTTTATGTTTGTTAAGGGTGATTATAATAAATTGATTTCCGGAGTTTCTTGTTAGTTCTTCTCCAAGCTAGGGTCTCCGCTGATCTAACCTCGGTAAAAAATATGTAAAGACAATGCTCAGTGCCATGTTTGAAATAATAGTTTTAAGAGATTCGCGATTTATACTCATGATATAAGATATAAGGGTGTGTATAAGATTGATTGCAGCTGTGGGAAATCCTACGTCGGACACACTAAACGGTCTATTGCAGACAGAGTGAAGGAACACATAATATATGTAATATATAATAAGAAGGATAAGTCCCGTTAATTATTAATAATGTTTGAAATAGTTTAATAAACATATTTTGACTTTGATATATTAATTTGTTTTATTTGAGTTTATAGCTCTGCAACCAAAGACCGTTACAAATGAAACCTATAATGTATCGAGCCGTATGGCACAGTGAGTGCTAGTTTTGGCGTGTTTACTGGTAACACTGAATTACGCGACTGTGGCGACGCCTCCAACTGCCACCTTATGTGGCGGGATCTCTAATCCTAGCATAGAGTACCCGCCACATACGGTGGCAGTAGCCAAACTTGGAACTAAATTTGACGTTTCCGCCATTGCGTGTTATTTTGTATGAAAAGTAAATTTAGTATTACCAGCGTTGTGTTTTTTGCCCACTCTTTGTAATTTTTATGTTTGTTAAGGGTGATTATAATAAATTGATTTCCGGAGTTTCTTGTTAGTTCTTCTCCAAGCTAGGGTCTCCGCTGATCTAACCTCGGTAAAAAATATGTAAAGACAATGCTCAGTGCCATGTTTGAAATAATAGTTTTAAGAGATTCGCGATTTATACTCATGATATAAGATATAAGGGTGTGTATAAGATTGATTGCAGCTGTGGGAAATCCTATGTCGAACAGACTAAACGGTCTATTGCGGACAGAGTGAAGGAACACATAATATATGTAATATATAATAAGAAGGATAAGTCCCGTTAATTATTAATCATGTTTGAAATAGTATAATAAACATATTTTGACTTTGATATATTAATTTGTTTTATTTGAGTTTATAGCTCTGCAACCAAAGATCGTTACAAATGAAACCTATAATGTTTCGAGCCGTATGGCACAGTGAGTGCTAGTTTTGGCGCGTTTACTGGTAACACTGAATTACGCGACTGTGGCGACGCCTCCAACTGCCACCGTATGTGGCGCGATCTCTAGATGTTGTCTATTGTGACAAACAGCCATTTAATAGAGTCGTGAGCAGACGAACCCAAGAGTTTGATATGGAACTGTTATTGTCACTTTCATGGGTAAAGAAAAACTGTGATAAAATAGACCATAATAAAATCATCGACTACAGCTAGCCTTAGGATCAACTAGAGTTGCTGAAGTTTATTTAAAAGAGAAAAACTACATCCAGTATATAAATTTGCATGATACATGTCATATTACTATATCTGCTTTCATTAAAGAGAGACATGAATTTGATTTATCGATCCCTTAGTAATATTGGCCAAGAAAATTAGGATCGAAATTGGTGTCATTACAAATTCATGAAGTCCTTTTCGTCATATGAAATAAAACAGGTAGAACACAGCTGATGACTTTATAATCAAATCTCAGATCCGCACAGTCCTCGATAGTGAAAGTATTGGATCAGTGCCAACGCAATAGTAGACTTATTGTATTTAAATTCGTTCGTTTAAATGCGAACCGAACCAGCAAGCTAGGCATTCGATATGTCAAGTTGGCACGTCACTTTGCGCAATGTGACGGCACGGAACCACTTTGACAATAGTTGGGCGGGAATTGAGTGACATTTGACGTAACTTTAAAAGTAGGTTGAACGGTGTTTAACCTGTTTTTAAATTTACATACGATATTTATACTCTAAGTGGCATTTGTTTGAAATGATCTGATCTGTTCTCCATAGCGTTTTAAAATCAAATAGAATACTTTGCATCAGCTAGTTTATTAGTTCTTCTATGACTATGCCATATTTATAATAATAATTATTAAGTAATAAGTAAGTACTGAAAAAATATATGGGCGAATAGATTTGCCTAGACTTATAGCATGAAATTAAACAATTTTTTTTTACTGTTTATTATTTTAATGTTACAACATTTTGTATCATCAAAAACATACACACAACAAAAACCCACCATCCAAGAATGTGGAACACAAGCCAGTAGAAAACAAAACGCACCACTTTTTGCGCCATTTATTCAAACGGCCATAAATCTAAATCAGACAATGGTAGTGTTTCGTGCAAAATGAAATACCTATTGCCAGTAACCCTTTAGGTTATTTTTTTGCCCTTTGATTTACGTCCAGGCGGCCGCTTATTGGTATCTTGAGGTCTCTTGTGCCATAATTTATACTGTGAACTGCTAAAGATATTCTATTTAATATATTTGATTTACGGTAGACATAAGAGCTCTGGAGATATGTGGGTCCTGTTTTTAGTATATTCTATGCACAAGAACTAATGCAAATACCACTACTATAGTGAGGTTAATGATCGTTAAGAAAACTGCTATTCTCTTTTGGCAATAGTTAGTTCCTTTACTTTGAGTGAAGTAGGAGGAAAGTCCAAATTGAACATATGACAGTCAGATGGACGCCATATTGACATTCAAATTAACTATAACAATGCAAATGCCAAGAGTGTACGAGGAGGTGTAAAAGTGTCAATGAAGCGATAGTGGTTTGTCTGCCGGACAGATGGGGATCCACGATTTCTGCCTACCCTTCTACAGGGAATCGGGCGTGAACTGTTTGTATATCAGTTCCTTTACATAACATGATACACTACCTATGACGTAGCATCCTTATTACATTGTGAAACTTAGACTTTTATTGACCTATGTTTAGGGTTATATCGCTATACACCAAAGTCTGACTACCCCAAAAGGTTCTACAATCGTGAAGCACATGTTATATGGCATGTTATGGTGCCTGTTTGGAGGCTTTCATATAATGACACTGGTTTTAATAAGTGCATGCAGCGGCTCCTAGCCCAAGGCGCAAATTCAACAACAATTTTATTTTTGGAATGCATTTCATTATTCGTCGCCACTGTGAATGGGTTCTCGATAATTTCGTGAGAACAACTTCCTTTGAATGACTTTGAGCTCGCATTATATGGCATACATATTTATTTATGTACGGTTGTACTTGTTGGGGCGAACAGAAACTTGGTGATATCTTAGCTCTTAGTTTAGCATTACATTTGGCATTGTATAGGCAACAATACTCTGATGTATTAATAGTTTCGTGCGGGGGTACCGCAGACTGCTAGAAATATTAATTTTGATTCGACAAATTCGATTTAATGGAGTAATTCCTTTAATTCTAATGCCTTTGACACACTACAATTTGTAGTCTTTATATGGCTTTGCTTTTAGTTTATAAAAACGATTGAAGCCGTGTTTTTATACTCGTATATTAATCGTGACAGATTTCTACTCGACAAATGCAATTCATTTACTTCAACCTTTACTCCCCGACTCACTTATTACAACATAGCACACCTATACTAACAACTCACCTCTTTTCTTTTACACCTGACGTCACACTATGAAGAAAGGCATTTAGTTAACATTCTATTTACGTACCAGTCTTTCCTACAAACGCGATACAACCACAAAATGGCGCGGTGCCCTCATAACTCAATATCTGGACCCTTAAGGATGAAACATGAGTATTGTTGTGATATTCGTTGGAGATATGAGAAACCTGTGTTTTAAAGGACGAAATCGCCATATTTCATAGCTTGGAGAGACGCGAAGCTATTTTCAAGACAAATAGTTTTGTTGAGAGCGGGTCAAGAGAATGAAGAGTTGGTATATACATATACTCGTACATGTAAAAAGGTGACGTTAGAAGTACCTATAACCGCTGAATGTGTATGAGGAGTATGAGTGTCAATGGAGCGAAAGTGGTTTGTCAGGATCGGGACAGATGGGGATCCGTGATCTCTACCTACCCCTCTACAGAGAATCAGGCGTTATGTGTATATATGATATATGTATCCCTACATGTTTCCCTGTATAGCTTAGGTAGAGAACACGAATTGTCATGTCTCGATTCTGAAAAACCACTTTCGCTTCATTGTCTTACATACAGCTTCTCATTGACACTCGGTGGTTATATGTACGACTTATTCTATCAGAGTGTACTCGATACATACATATGCTTATTTTTCGGGGTAGAAATTAATTTGAAGACATAATATATCCAAGGTTACCTGTAGCTTAACTAAGAGGGACGTGATGGCATTGGTATTAAATATTGGTGACAGGTCGCTAGCGCATCGTCTAATTGATTATATTAACTTCATTATTGCCAATTTTACTAATAATATAATATCATAATTAGTGTCTTTGGTTGTCTCCTAAGAATGCCGGGAAGAAATGCAGGTAGTTGTCATTCTATTAAGACGTCACTTTATTATCATCTTAGACAAAAGTCAAGCAGAATCACTAATAAAAGTGCTCTTAAGAGATGCTGTGTTTTACTCCATCTTTGTTACTGTTAAAGAAAAGATAATCTTTGAGTCTGCACTTTGTTTTATTATGCATTCAGGGATCAACATTTCTGTGAATTTAAGATTGGGGTTTATTTATAGTCTTAAATAGAGTCAACGCACCTTATATTGGAAGTAGGGGATCCGTGGTCTCTGATTGCCCTCTAAAAGGAATATGGCGTGATATTTCAATGTATTGATACCTTTAACCTAATATACAGATAGGATAACACAATTAATTAACAAAGTAATGCAATTGTTGAAGTAATTTGCCTTTTCATACAACTTTCGCAATAGAATGACAGCTATTTAGGATATCATATTTTAGTTCAATGTAAATAAATTTTCTTAAGGCGGGTGTACGTAGCATGAATAACAGAAGAGTATATATGTGAAGGTTAACGGGTGTGAATGAAGCTAGATAAATTCGTCAGGATCATTCCAGATGGCTATTGATAGTCTCTACCTATACCATTAGGGACGTAGAGGCGTGAATATATGTATGTAAATAAATTATAACGGTATCTTTATATGGAATACTAACAAATCTTTCCAATCTATAGAATCCTAGCAACTATCGAATATTCGAATAGTTTGCAGAGGTTCAAGTGCTATGTCCACACCGACTCATTCCTACAGAATAGTCGATGTGAGCAAATCCATTCAAAGTCCGGAAATTGAATCCCACGTGTGAGATGCAAAAACCAGACTTAATAGAACATTGGCATTTCGGGTCCTGAACAAACAGACTTAAACGTAATTGTTGAACACGCAGCTAAGAAAACAAGGGTTTTCAGAAATGAGTTAATCCGTTTTGTCGAAGATTCGACGCTTGTCACTTGATGCTTATTGTTTAGTTGTCTAAAGAAAGGAGAGGGTGACGTGCTAGTGACTCTTTTTGGAAAGTAAACATAATAAATTATCGCCTGTCACTGTTTGTTTAGTGCCAAATGCGAAAGAGGCAAAATTGTGCATTGAAATGTATGAATTTGAGCCAAACAAAAAGAGAAAGTGACCATAAAATAAGTTAAAGATTTTTTCTAACTAATAATAATGTCTCTTAATATAAGTTTACATCACAAACATTTCTAGTGGTTAAAACTCTATACAAAACCTGAAAACATAAAAAATCTTAGTGAAGTCAACTTGTAGCAAATTGAAACAAATTCTTTTGATAATGCGGCGAAATAGACAAATATATACCTAGTCATACCTAATAGTATTTGTATTCCACGCACATTACCAGTTATAAAGTCCAACATTTTAACAACACAAAGGAAACTAAAGCCACTTAAAGATGCTCTTATAAGAACACATGTGAAGTACCGTTCCAATAGGTTCATTACTCTCAACGTAGTAAAATTTTACAGCACCGCATGTTTTAAAATCAATAATAAAGGCGGAATAAAATCTCTTTTTTTATTAGAAAGTAAGTTTAAAACTTTTTACAGGCTCTCAAGGCAATCAAATCCGCGTTGGGAACGGACGAAAAAATGTTATTACTATTGCTGCATTAAGATAAAACACAACAGTGAAAACATTTGAACAAGGATAGAGCTTTTACGAGCTTGAATACTTAGTTGGAAACATAAGGTAGAAAAACTGTTATCCATATTCCTAGAAGACACATGTTTAAGACAATACATTGAGACAAGATAATACAAGTATAGGTAAGGAGTTCAAGATATATATTTGATCAAGTTTTGCATGTAAGCAAGGTAGAGATTATATATTTTAGGAATATGTTATTAGCAGAAAATAGCTTTTATATAAGGAGAAAAACTTTGGAAAGACTTACGAGTTGTGAAAATTCTATGATATTATATTCAATCGATATACTTACCTAATTGTTATTTACAAACTACACTAAGCCCATCTTATCTTTACCCCTGCTTATCTATAACTCGCTTATATATTATAGGAGCTGAATATTTGGTGAAAAATTACCCTCAGAAAGCACACTGGTCTAACAAACAAGCTTTTGACTAAAGGGTTTACGTATATACCTTTTCATCCTAAACTTGTGGAACTTTTACCTTAACGCTTTGGCAGTAATGAGTAATAGTAGCAGTCCTAGAGGTATGCCACTAAAAGACGTCTACGGCAGTAACTTTTATGTTTATTACTCTACCTCATCACAGCTTACTGTTTGATTGGACTAGCATAAAAAGTGGATGCTAGAATGGAGATTAGTTGAACTACGAATTAAGAGGAAGATGATATAGGAAGTGCCTAATGTTTTACTAAGAACAGCTGACGGTCGATTTGAGAAGTATTTATAAGAGTTGAAACTGTATTGTATTGTGTATTGTTTAGTTACAATATCCTTGTTTTGCATGTACATAAACACATACACTTGCATCCTTCTAATATTTACAGGAACAAAAACATGGGAACATAATATCGCATCAGTACCTATGTACATATGTATGTATAGTAACATAACTATCGCGGTTCTGAATGTAATAAATTCGTATGAAATATAGGTAACCATTTCATTTACCCCTACTTTTAAGTACTACTCAGAAATTTAATAAAACTGTCAACCTTATGCTATGTTAAATCAAATAGTAAATTAACGTGAGCTAACACGGTGTACCAAGGAACTATTATAATAGTACCTGACATAAATTCACAGTGGTTGCAATTCAAACAAGAACAAGCTTTGATTGGGTAAATATTGGAAAGTTCCAGACTGAATTACTACCGCACTATGTAGGTCATATCCGTTACTAGACGCCTTGTCACAGACTTAAACGGGTAGTGTTAAACAGAGATCGAAAAGTACTAAAATGTACAAGAAATAGTACCTTCTCAATCCAGAGCTAAACTTTACAGAGGTCGTGCATATGTTGATCTACATTGTTATATGTATTTAAAAAAAGTATTTTAAATGCACTTATTGTTCATTCATATAATATATAATTACATATTTATAATTTAAATTATGGAAATACACAGAAAGGAAAACTATTTCACAAAGGGTTTGCCTTAAACAAAATAACATTAGATTTCATTAGTCACATGACTTTGGAGACCACCCAAATATATGAAAGAAAGATGAAAGTATATGATAAGATAATATTTGTCATTTTGTTTAAAATTAACTATTCCTTAATCCCAACCCTAACCCAAAAGATTAGCTGTAAGCCACAATAGTTTACTTACATATCTGACTATCCCTCATGTGGCAAACAGACGTGATGTCTGTATGAATATAAGTATTACTTACATAGTAACAGAAAGTAAAATATGTAGTTTGAAGATTCGACTTTTATTTTAAAAGATACCATTAATATGTGTATGTATTTTAATACTTCCTGGGGATCTATTTTGGCAACAAAGAAAAAGCTTATTGAGTACCGTGAGAAGTTATCTATGTGAAGAATGTAAAAGCCTTTTTTTAATTTTTATGAATAGACCCCTTTTGTCAATAAAATCTCTAGGGAATAAATAAATGACCAGGCGAAATAATAACCCACATTTTATATATACGTGGTTGAATGTATTGTATTGTACATGTATGACATGTATTATTCCTGCATAGACTTTCCTGTACTCGTATTGTTTTTTTATTATTCTTTAGATACTTTGAGATGTAAAGACTAGGTGCTCATCTTAAATTTGTTATACTATTTCTATTCTAACCAAAAGTACATA
This sequence comes from Leucoptera coffeella, assembly GCA_030578115.1. Classification (NCBI taxonomy): domain Eukaryota; kingdom Metazoa; phylum Arthropoda; class Insecta; order Lepidoptera; family Lyonetiidae; genus Leucoptera; species Leucoptera coffeella. The sequence continues at coordinate 42,421 of JAMBLF010001143.1, read as the reverse complement.
TCGTTGCGTACAATTTCATTTCTTTAACTACAAAATCAATTAAGATCAATTAGGCACCTAGTAAATCTAGATTTTAGACTTCAGACTTCTTCTGTTACCATAGAACATGATATCGACTCCCAATGTCATTTGTCTCGTGTATTTAAATCGTGATCGGTGAATTTCAATCGTATTAGTGTCCATTTTTTTACCTATCTTTTGACTTTGATCTTGATTGTCAATTAAATCGTTGAACTTTAAAGCAGTGTCACGTTATCTAAGCAATCATACGGCCAAAAAGTTAAGGTATAGTTGCCAAGTATTAATTTAGACAAATCTATATTGCTATCTAACAATATTGAAATGGTGTTTTCTTAGTAAGCTATTTTAAGGTTCTGACTCTATCTGTAATTGAATGACAAGGTTAGAACGAAAAAAACCTTATTCTTTATAAATAAATATTGGTAGTCATAATTAAATATAACGTATTCCGTATAAATAAATATTGGTTGTCATTATTTAAATATAAAGTATGAGTTACTACCATTTTTTTCATCTGAAGACATTGATATGCCATCATAACCACGAAAATGCTAATGGTATCCAAGCTGTATCCGAGAACATATCAAATAGAAAGGTAGCCACCACTATGTCACCAATTTCACTTCATTAACAAACATATACCTGGCCATAAACACTTGGTGGTAATGTACTTCTAACGTCACCCCTTTTCTAATGTCTTCTGTCTCTATAGATCTTATTTAGTACTAAAGTTTTCAAAAATCTGACTATCATGTCTTTTATACTAGGTATATAATTGACTATATGTATGTAAATAAACAGCCTATTCCACAAACACATAGCCTCACTAGCACTCTGAATATCCCCATTAATGTAAGTCAGCGTTTATTGGCCTTGGCTGTACGCACGCCATTCACCGCCCAAATGGCGTAGCATAAATAATATGGGAACACGTCTATTTTTACCTGTCGCCTTTGAAGGTTCCATTAGCGAATATTCGGATAAGTAAAAGATGTTTATACATTTCTTATTCAAGGACTAAGTCCCATGCTAGTCTGCCTAGTCTAGTCTAGGACCTACATCTTAACCGGTCAAAGGCAAAGACAAACGCGTTCACGACCATTAACCCTTGCGGGGTAGTCAGAGGTTCAGGTGTTCATCTCCGCAATTGCGAAGGTAGTAATTCTATGGTCACCTCGAACCCCTAAGCAGATAATTCAAATTCTATTAAATCACTTCTAAGTGATATTATATCTGAAGTTAATTTAAGTTAAGTAATAGGATCATCACACTTCATAGGTATACTTATTCCACATTCGATGACTATTGACTTTTGTATGAACTCTTAGAAAATTCAAGATATAAGATGGAGAGTTATACAAAGTAATTAGAAAGAAATATTGTGAATTACATGACGTTCTAAATTCATACATACGCTTCAGGACTTGTATGTACTTACTCCCTTTTTTATTGTAGCGCGGTGGTCAGAGGCTTGAGCGTCTCCGAAATTAAAAGGCATTCGCTAACAATTCAAATATAGTTATGGGTAAACATAAATTAGTCAACACAGTAATAAACCCAACACTTTCTATCTAACGTAACAGATAATCGATCGCAATCAAATATTCATTTGAAATGGTGTCATTTCACAGCTCTATCCTTTATGTAAGTGCTCCAAATAATATAGTGGAAAGTCCATCAACGCCACCGAGACATTTATATTGGGCCTCATTAATAAATTAACAAATATTGAATGAGGTATATCAGGTCGAGCTCCAATAGTACGGTTTACTAGCCTTTCAACTGATTGCAATATTCTTTATTGAAACTCTTAATTAACGTTGAATTATGAAAATTAACATTTTTTTTTCGTTTCTATGATGCGTCAACAAAGTCAGCAGCTCAGTGAAAGTTGAAAATACAAATAATTATTTTCGGCTGAATATTTAGTCAATTGTGATGCCAAACTGGCTAAATATGTTCGCTTTGGGATAAGATTTGGATCCTCAACTGGAACGAATCAAAGAACAAGGATGAGAAGAATTGGAGCTTCGATTTCGTTTTTCTTCGGTTGTAGCGGCTGGCGGAGTTGGTGTAACCATGGCGATGGAATAACAAGAAGTTCAAACGCCGTGGCATCAGTGTTTGTACTTCAGCCGACATAACCTTAGTGGTGAATGGCTTAATAAAGAATTAAAAAAAAAGAAACATATTTTTATTTAGTCAAAAGACATTTGAAAACATTTACCCAAGAACAAGACACATATTATCATATAAACAAGACAGGAGTTTTTAATCCAAAACAAAACATTTGAAGAAGCAGATTAATTTAGTTTACTACGCATCTTCGAAAACCGACTGTACTCTGAACATACATATTATATAACAGCATATTAATTATGAAACTTCAAATATTAAACTGTTAATTGTGTCCATAAATAGCAGATTATTCTACGAATATAAGCATCTAATTCTATCATCGAGAATCCCCGGATAAGACAATAAGACGAAGAATTCAGTTGTTTGCCGAGCAGCTGTCAGATTCAACTACATCGTTTCCGATTTTAATTAAACGCTGCAGTCACTAAATCACGCCGCATCGTCACCCAATAAATCCTTTGTGGAATTGGTTTAGATATCTATGCATGTCCACAAACCGATTCTAAAACAACAGCGACGCCTCAGGCAATCGACATTAATAGAGCCGTCTTCCTGAGATATAGACCGAAATAATTTATCGAATCGACAATTTATAACTCCATCGGGAAAGGGTACTTAAATGACCAAAAGTATTGAATCTGGAGCCACCAACAAAGCGGAGAAGACCTTGAAAGAAAATTAATTAACGGCTTTCTTTTTAATTAAAATTAGATTTAATGAAACAGCGAACGCGCCTAATCTGTAATATTTCATAAAAGATGGAAATTTAAGCGGCACCATATTGTGAGGAAAGCCATTCATTTCATAATTGTTTTCCCTTTTGATATAATGTTAGCAGAAAAATGTTACAACGCCTACGAAGTTTGACCTATTTCCAAACTCCAGAGCGGGGCCTAGTGCTGGCGAATTTTCTAGAAAAGTTTCATGCGATAAACTACGTAGGAGTTTTACGTATACCGTACACACCAATTTGTAAACATTGGTTCAATCTTGGAATACAGAAGCGAATTCACTATTCGAAACACGAATCCAGTTGGAACCCAATCACTTAGTAGGTCAAATCGGGTTTTGTAGCGACCGAATTAACATATTTTGCCTTATCGTCAAATATGGAGGCCGTTCCTAACCTTATCGCGGTTTTGGACGAAAATATACAAGCAACAAGGGTGCTTGTTTAGAACAAATACGAACCGCCCATCTACGACAAGATTACGCCGCATTGGGAAATAAATCTTTGGAAGCAGTTAGTGAACATTTTGAGGGTAGCCGCAAATTAATGTAGTCGTATACTCTCCATAGAATGTTTGGCTCGGCACGCCTTCTTGCACCGCGCCAAACTCTACGAAGTCCAGTTTAGGAATTTAATATGGAATAGAACCCTTCTAGACAGAAGTAATTGCACCAACGAAAACACTAGGTGTAAGGAGCTTAAATATTTCTTACTTAATACGTGTAACGTCGGTGTTTTGGTGTGGAAACACGCGAACTCGCATTTCGTATACAGATAGGGATAGTGAAATGAGGTTTGGTTGAAAAGTTTTCACTGATAAGGGTAAAGAAGCGCAGTTTGATAAACAATGATTCATCGGAGAAAGTGATATGAAGGATTAAGCACCTAAAAACTTATGGACCTTCGAAGGGAGTTTCGAATCGATTCCTTTATCGGGAATGACCAAGCGACCTCTTCACGGGTCTTTGATTTACGACCCTGTGCTTCGGGCATGTCATTACAGAGATTATTTTATCTGTTTTCCTTGTTTACATAAAACTTTACTTATGCATTCTGATACAAGAGAAGAAATTGCTTTGAAGATTATTTTATTGTCGTCCAATAAATGGGACAAATGAGAGAAAAAATCCTTTATAAATAATAATAATATAAATAATAAACTAAAATCACTTTACATTCACCACAAACTAACTAGTAGTAGGCATGACTGTGAGATACAGGCTTTTCACCGGAAAGTAGTTCTGCTTGAGGGTGAATTGAGTGCTGTGACTCAAAGTTATGAGAGTTCTCAGGCAGATATTGCCCAGTATACTAAGGAGATGGATGAGCTCCTAAAACTTTGTAGGGAGAACCAGGAGCGTTTTGATTCGCTTGTGGCTGCAGGATGTCCTTGTGCCGATGTGTCACAGGTTTCTATGGCCAGCTCTAAGAAAAGTACTAAATGTTCATCACCCAAACAACTTAATTTAAATAAAGAGTTAAATCATAAATTAGTTCACATTTATGGTGATGAAATAGTTAAAAATATCGGTGTAATGGTGAGAAGTGAACTTTCAAATACGGCAATTTACAACAATTGCCTACCAGGAGCTGATTTTGACAACTTAATTGACAATATATTGAGAACTAGGTTAGAATGCAATATGACATTGCTTCTAATGTGTTGTCGCAGGGGGAATCTAAATAAACATAGATTAATTAAACATATAGATAATTTAATAATTCAAAAGCATATTAAACGTATAATTCTGTGTACCTTGCCTTATTCTAAGACATTGACCCCGGCAGAAAATAAATATAGGTATATATTAAATCAGACTATGCACACTATTTCAGTGCATAATAATAATGTTGAATTAATAGATACAAATTGTATTTTAAAGAACAAATTATATTTTACTGGAGATACTTACTATCTCAACAATAGTTGTAAAAAACAAGTAGCTGAAATGCTACAATTTTATTTTAGTTTTGACCAAGCCAATTCACTGGCCTCTGACATTGCCCCTTTTGGGCTTGATTTATGCATCTCTTCAAAGGAAGAGGTTGCAAATATTAATTTAAATTAAGTTATTTGACAAAAGAGGATTCCCCTTGCATCAGGAATGAAACTTGTGCACAGCTTAACTCCACACAGTGTCTTAGTGTTGTTCATCAGAACATTCAAAGCATAGCTGGAAAGGAATTGGAAATTGAATTATTTTTAAATAATAATAATATAAATGTATTTTGTATTTGTGAACACTGGGCCAAAGATTATGAATTAATATATAATTTTAAAAATCATAATATTGTTAGTTCTTTTTGCCGTGAAAATTCAATACACGGTGGCTCTATGATAATTATGCATAAAAGTATTAAAAATAAGGTTCGGAATGATGTAATCTCAGAAAGTGTAGAAAAAATAATAGAAATGTCCTGTGTGGAGGCAGATGCATTCATTGTTTGTTGCTTATATAGGCCACCTAATGGCGACTTCTGTGTCTTTGAGAAAATTTTAGAAATGGTATTGCTTAAGCTGTGTAAATCTAATAAGACCATAATCTTTTGTGGTGATTTCAATGTTGATCTTTTGGAGTCCTCGACACGGGCTACTAGACTTCTAAATTTGTTCTGGTCTTTTGGGTTGGATAGAATATTTGAAAGCCCAACAAGGGTGACCAGCCATTCTGCTACATGTATTGATAATATATTCAGTAATGAGAACCCAAACAGCAGCAAAATTATTAATGTTTTGAGGTCTGATCACAGTGGCCTGTTAGCTTCGTTTAACAAAAATATATATTCTATTAATTCTCAGCTTATAACTTGTATTCCGGTAACTGAACGGCGTTTGGAGCGTTTTAGAGAACAAATTAACAACAAACTAAGATTGTTTAATATACACAGTAGCTGTCCTAACAAAATGTTCCAAACAGTTTTTGATCTAATTAATGGGGAACATAAATCTGTTTTTATTCCAAAAACTTTAAATATAAATTCAAGGAAAAAGTTTAGTGATTGGGCAACACCGGGTATCCATGTTAGTAGGACAAAATTGTATCGATTATATGAAGAAAAAACAACAAACTTTAGTGTAACTTTTAGAAACTATGTAAAATTATATTCAAAGATATTCAAAAACGTTTGTATCCAGGCTAAGTCGCTGTATATTAGGAATAAAATACTCAAATCTAAAAATATAATCAAGGAAACGTGGGATGTCATTAAATCTGAAACTGGTAGAGTTAAAACATATAATCAAAATAATCTAAAGCTGAAACTTAATAATAAAATTGTATGTGGCGAAGCAGATGTTGCTTCATGTTTTGAAGAATATTTTGGAAACCTCCCTTTGATGACATCCAGCTCACTAAACAGTTGCGCTGAGAAGGCTTGCAATCTGCTTGCGTTGTCGGCCCCGTGTTGTGATGGTGAGTTCCGTTTTAGGCCTACAACTCCATTAGAAATAATAAAAACGTTCAAAACTTTCAGTAAGAAAAAAACTGTGGATCTGTTTGGACACTCGGTCAAAACAATTAGTGTTATTATTGACTTGTTGGCACCTTATCTGGCATCGGTTTTCAATGCCTCGATAGAATCAGGTTCGTACCCTGATTTAATGAAACTAAGTAGAGTAACACCGATATATAAGTCTGGTAGTACCTTGGACCCATCTAATTACCGTCCAATATCTGTGCTACCAGCATTAAGTAAAGTATTCGAGAAAATCTTGTTAAATCAGATGTTGTACCATTTTAATTTGAACGGACTGCTACATTCTAAACAATTTGGCTTCACAAAGGGTTTGTCCACCACTGATGCTGGTATAGAATTAATAAAAGGGATTTTTGATGCCTGGGAACGGTCACAGGATGCATTTGGTATCTTCTGTGACCTTTCTAAAGCGTTCGATTGTGTCCGACATGATATAATAATAAGAAAATTAGAGTATTATGGAGTTAAAAATAATTCACTAAATGTAATAAAATCATATTTAAGTAATAGAGTACAAAAAGTAACTATTGGTGTGGAGCAGTCGTCGGGTCGCACAGTCCAGATGGGGGTGCCTCAAGGTTCAATATTAGGTCCGTTTCTTTTCCTAGTATACATAAATGACTTACCTTTTGTAACTAAAAATAGGTGCAGGATGGTCCTTTTTGCTGATGACACATCCCTAATCTTTAAAATTAGCAGGAAAATTGATGAGTCGCAAAAAGTAAACTCGGTGATAGGAGATGTAGTTCAATGGTTTCAATATAACAATTTAGTTCTTAATAATAATAAAACAAAATGTATTAAATTTACTTTGCCAAATGTTAATGGTGTCGAAACCAATCTAATAATAAATAATGAGAAAATAGATAAAATTAATACTACTGTCTTCTTAGGGATAACTTTAGATTCAAAGCTGCAGTGGGGAGACCACATTCGCGTTTTATCTAAAAAACTTAGTTCCGCGGCATATGCTGTTAAACGGATTAGGGAATACACGGACGAGTTCACGGCTAGGGTTGTTTATTTCAGCTACTTTCATAGCATTATGTCTTATGGCATCTTGCTGTGGGGTTGTGCTGCTGACATAAACACAATATTCGTTTTGCAGAAGAGGGCTGTTCGCTGCATTTATAGAATGGGCCCCAGAGAGTCACTTCGTGAAAAATTTAAAGAAATTGATATTTTGACGGTTGTTGCTCAGTACATATATGATTGTGTCATTTATGTACATAAAAATATAAATATTTTTAGAAGAAACTGTGATGTTCATAAAATTAATACTAGGAACAAACATAAGCTGTATGTGGCGCCCTCGAGGCTTCAAAAGGTCAAGAAATCTTTTATTGGAAATTGCGTGCGTTTTTATAATCATTTACCGGACTGGATTACGCGATTGCCCTTGCCTAAATTTAAGACTATAGTTAGAGGCCGACTAGTCCGGGGCGCTTACTACGCGGTCGGAGACTACCTTGCCGATGCTCAGGGTTGGCAATGAGTGCATCTAAGCTATATGTGCAAAGTTAATTATGTTTCTTTATAAATTTGTTTTTGTAAATGGCACTGGGCAAAAAATCCTGAAAGCCGGAGTTTCTTGTTGGTTCTTCTCCGAGCCAGGGCTTCCGAACCAACGGTAGAATTTCAATGATAAGAGACAACCAGTGTCAGGCAAATGTTTTGACTTTCAATGAATGTACTGTACTTGTACTTATGTTGAATAAAAACATTTGACTTTGACTTTGACTTTGAAAATCGTATTACGAGTATACTTATAGTTAGTTTGTTTCCTTTATTTAAGTCTCATTTCTATTTTAGGATGCTAAAGCCAACACGTATAAATCTAATACTTCTGCACACGTTGAACGAGGTGATTAATATCCTACAGATTTACGAAGGTATTTACAATTCATAGACTGACACAGTCACCAATATTCCTTAATTTACTGCACTAATAACAAGCTAAATATGACAAAGGGTTCTTATAATCTTTGGTTCTATGTACTCTTTCACAAACTGGACACACGATAGCGTACATATACATATGGAAATTGCTTTAATGAAACTTATGACTACAGCACAAACGCAATTACCACCACATATACACAATAAAATACAAACTTGCGAACAATAACATGTGTTGGTCGGAATCGAGCCCAAAATGAGTTAGCTCTCGGCGACGCCAATTATCGTTCCGTCCTTTACCCGCAGTCTGCCCAAATGGAATTGTTATTGAATAGTGAGTAACAGTATTCCGATCGTGGCCAATGCAATTACCGTGCTGTTTTACACATCCCCCAAAATCTCGTTGCGATGATTGCTACCAATTGTCTTGTATGCGGGTGTCGACAGCTTGGTCACCCTCTCCTCATAAATTGTTGTGTAATGTATGCTCTTTGATACCGCCATATGGTGAGTTTCTTCTATAACGTGTTGACGCTGGTAATTATGATATTTTGGTCGATTAATTATGTAAATTAGATGTTAATAGCATATTTTTGTGTTACACTCCAGAGCGTTGATAATTTAATGTAGAAGATTAAAATTATGGGCTTAAATTATAATATATGGCTTAGTTACTGCTATGTGAACTCATTTTGTACTTTTGTTTCAAATTCAAGAAAGTCTAATGTTTTTTTTTGGTATCCGCAGGTATCTTCCTAAATCAATAAAGTGCCCTTTTCATTATCCACGTTAAGGGATCACTTATAAAGACATTAGGAGCAACGGTCGCCACTAATGCGTATCACAAAATACGTTTGGCAGACTTGTTTTTTACCATTAATTTGTCCTTATCGTATTTTTTAGGAGTCGGAGATGAAATCTCAAGGAATGTTTAAAATTGAGCCACTCCTACAAATACGGGAGATAAGCCGCCAATAAAGATTTCGGATCACGTTGCGTCTTCATTAGGATCTAATGAGCCGTCTCTTGCATGTCGCTGTAGAATAAATTCAAGCAGCATTCGTTCTCACTTTTATTCCCGAGCCTCGAACAAAAGTCGCCGGGTAACTACGACATAAACTGGAAATGGGAAAGCTATTGAATACGCAAATGCAAATAGCTCAGCATTCAGTTTATGTAAACTGTCCGTCCTTAAAGCTCAAAATTGTCTTGGGATCGCGTGCTGAAGGCACGTTGCCTCAGTAATTGGCATGCCGCTATATCGCCGGCAACACGCTGACACTCCGGGCTTGATCTATTGTTGAACTTGTGCCTTTGTTTCCAAACAATAAACACGCTTTGTTGGCGAAGAACTATGTTGAGACCCCGCTATTGCTCCTAAGATGATGAATACCGGGTCTTCGGACACTATAATATAAAAGCGTGACCTCCTTTTGTTTTGGCCGAGCAAGTTCAATGCTAAGGTCAATTCCTCACGCCTTCCTTGCGGTCTGCAGAGACGCGTGCCAAATTTCACGGAATACTGACATGCGTAACGAACATCGCAGATTAAGCGATTTACTTCGTGATTAAATCTTGCTTTTGTTGTTGGATCCTGGATGTAGTAACACAAAAAGAGTAGTGTTTTGCTTTAAATGAATTGTGTCCCTTTAATTTGTTATATACTGTCATAACCTAATTTTATAGAGTTACAATCGGTATTTTCTTGTTGGACATCATTAGCTCTATTATTTGCATTAAGAATATATAAGGTAAGTAACTACTTCAGTTAATGAGTGTTGCATACTTTGTCGCCCAATTTAGGAAACTTACATAGTATCTGTAACTGTAAGTACCTCTAACCTCGTCTCAGTCTAAGCCAGGGACAGACACTAAATTATAAACGGCACTAACCGAAGTAATTAATGAACGACCCTTCCCGTAATTGAAAGCAATTTCACATCGCGCCTTGATTAGCTAAAGTTTTATGACGCCGTCGCTGTAAATAAGGAATGACGTTTTATAAATAAAGCTGTATTAAAGTAGGTATTTATGGCGTATACCAGTAAAGTGTCATGTTTTTACTCTTTTATCCTCCTGTGGTATATTACCCTGGCCTGTGGTCAGATATTTACCGCCTATAAATCAAGTTGGATAACGTGTAATGGTGTAATGGACACCGCAAAGGAGCGTCCCCAAAGAGGTATAAATTTATTTTTAGGCTTTTTTAGTAAATCATTTGTAATACACTGTTGGGCAATAACCTACTTGCTGTTAATGAGGTTTTAATACTAAGCTTTACCTTTTCGAGGACATTTTGACTAATTACGGGTCAATAAATGATTTTAACATTGATTTACAAGGGTAATTTATTCATATACAATTAATACCCGTTTTCCTGAACAGAGTTAAGCAGAGATCATGGATCCTCATCTATCCAGATCCTATTAAACTACTTTGGTTAAATTTAACATACATTTACCGTTTCATAAATACTTATTTCTTCTTTATGATTTATTATGGTCTATTTTGTGTTTTAATACATATTTATGCTTTTCGTTACTACAATCAAATAATTTTGGGCACTTCAATAAATTTTAATTCAAATGATATTATTTTTAGGTAGTTTTATGATGATTTTGACCCTTGGATCCATATAAATGGAAAATATAAAACGTATGTTTGCTTATAACATCCGACTGATTTTCTGGCAAGATAACCTAAAACTCCTCCGCACGTATTTATGTCTTACCTAAAGCGATATTTCATTTCACTTTAATTGGTGTATAGCTTCATTATCTGTATCTATGTTTATCTCGATAACCAGTTTTATAACTTGGGAGGTCCTTTAAATGGTAGCTTTGATTGATTTCGTCTCTCTCGCGTTTTGTTTTGACTTGTTCGCTGGACTTTTTTAGGAGGCTTTTTTGGTGTTAATTTTATGTGACATGGTACAAGTAAAAAAGGGAGTTAGGCAAACTTGTTCCTAATATGGCTGCTACCTGATAAATGGTAGTCGATTTAAACATAACAAGCGCGTCTTGATATTTTTAATTAAAGTAGCTGGCACTAGATTAGATTGCGATGAAATTACCAATCCCACTGTATGAATCATTTGTTGGCAACTTAATCGACCGAGTTGGTTTTTCAGTTGAAGTAGAGCCTTAACAAGGGTGACCAGCCATTCTGCTACATGTATTGATAATATATTCAGTAATGAGAAGCCAAACAGCAGCAAAATTATTAATGTTTTGAGGTCTGATCACAGTGGCCTGTTAGCTTCGTTTAACAAAAATATATATTCTATTAATTCTCAGCTTATAACTTGTATTCCGGTAACTGAACGGCGTCTGGAGCGTTTTAGAGAACAAATTAACAACAAATTAAGATTGTTTAATATTCACAGTAGCTGTCCTAACAAAATGTTCCAAACAGTTTTTAATCTAATTGATGGGGAACATAAATCTGTTTTTATTCCAAAAACTTTAAATATAAATTCAAGGAAAAAGTTTAGTGATTGGGCAACACCGGGTATCCATGTTAGTAGGACAAAATTGTATCAATTGTATGAAGCAAAAACAACAAACTTTAGTGTAGCTTTTAGAAACTATGTAAAATTGTATTCAAAGATATTTAAAAACGTCTGTGTCCAGGCTAAGTCGCTGTATATTAGGAATAAAATACTCAAATCTAAAAATATAATCAAGGAAACGTGGGATGTCATTAGATCTGAAACTGGTAGAGTTAAAACTTATAATCAAAATAATCTAAAGCTGAAACTTAATAATAAAATTGTATGTGGCGAAGCAGATGTTGCTTCATGTTTTGAAGAATATTTTGGAAACCTCCCTTTGATGACATCCAGCTCACTAAACAGTTGCGCTGAGAAGGCTTGCGATCTGCTTGCGTTGTCGGCCCCGTGTTGTGATGGTGAGTTCCGATTTAAGCCTACAACTCCATTAGAAATAATAAAAACATTCAAAACTTTTAGTAAGAAAAAAAACTGTGGATTTGTTTGGACACTCGGTCAAAACAATTAGTGTTATTATTGACTTGTTGGCACCTTATCTGGCATCGGTTTTCAATGCCTCGATAGAATCAGGTTCGTACCCTGATTTAATGAAACTAAGTAGAGTAACACCGATATATAAATCTGGTAGTACCTTGGACCCATCTAATTACCGTCCAATATCCGTGCTACCAGCATTAAGTAAAGTATTCGAGAAAATCTTGTTAAATCAGATGTTGTACCATTTTAATTTGAACGGACTACTACATTCAAAACAATTCGGCTTCACAAAAGGTTTGTCCACCACTGATGCTGGTGTAGAACTAATAAAGGGGATTTTTGATGCCTGGGAACGGTCACAGGATGCATTTGGTATTTTCTGTGACCTTTCTAAGGCGTTCGATTGTGTCCGACATGATATAATAATAAGAAAATTAGAGTACTATGGAGTTAAAAATAATTCACTAAATGTAATAAAATCATATTTAAGTAATAGAGTACAAAAAGTAACTATTGGTGTGGAGCAGTCGTCGGGTCGCACAGTCCAGATGGGGGTGCCTCAAGGTTCAATATTAGGTCCGTTTCTTTTCCTAGTATACATAAATGACTTACCTTTTGTAACTAAAGATAGGTGCAGGACGGTCCTTTTTGCTGATGACACATCCCTAATCTTTAAAATTAGCAGGAAGATTGATGAGTCGCAAGCAATAAACTCGGTGATAGGAGATGTAGTTCAATGGTTTCAATATAACAATTTAGTTCTTAATAATAATAAAACAAAATGTATTAAATTTACTTTGCCTAATGTTAATGGTGTCGAAACCAATCTAATAATAAATAATGAGAAAATAGATAAAATAAATACTACTGTCTTCTTAGGGATAACTTTAGATTCAAAGCTGCAGTGGGGAGACCACATTTGCGTTTTATCGAAAAAACTTAGTTCCGCGGCATATGCTGTTAAACGGATTCGGGAATATACGGACGAGTACACGGCTAGGATTGTTTATTTCAGCTACTTTCATAGCATTATGTCTTATGGCATCTTGCTGTGGGGTTGTGCTGCTGACATAAACACAATATTCGTTTTGCAGAAGAGGGCTGTTCGCTGCATTTACAGAATGGGCCCCAGAGAGTCACTTCGCGAAAAATTTAAAGAAATTGATATTTTGACGGTTGTTGCTCAGTACATATATGAGTGTGTCATTTATGTACATAAAAATAGAAATATTTTTAGAAGAAACTGTGATTTTCATAAAATTAATACTAGGAACAAACATAAGCTGTATGTGGCGCCCTCGAGGCTTCAAAAGGTCAAGAAATCTTTTGTTGGAAATTGCGTGCGTTTTTATAATCATTTACCGGACTGGATTACGCGATTGTCCTTACCTAAATTTAAGACTATAGTTAGAGGCCGACTAGTCCGGGGCGCTTACTACGCGGTCGGGGAGTACCTCGCCGATGCTCAGGGTTGGCAATGAGTGCATCTAAGCTATATGTGCAAAGATAATTTATGTTAATAAGTGTATAAATTTTGTGTTTATTTATACATAATTTGTTTTTGTAACTGGCACTGGGCAAAAAATCCTGAAAGCCGGAGTTTCTTGTTGGTTCTTCTCCGAGCCAGGGCTTCCGAACCAACGGTAGAATTTCAATGCCAAGAGGCAACCAGTGTCAGGCAAATGTTTTGACTTTCAATGAATGTACTGTTCTTGTACTTATATTGAATAAAAACATTTGACTTTGACTTTGACTTTTAACATGTTTAACTGTACATACACTCAATTTTACGATCAATTAACCCTTGCGAGATATCCCACATTTGATGAACCTATCATGGCCACCTCGAAGTCAGCTGACTTGTCAATATTAGGTACTAATATGGCAGGAAATGTATTGTAAGTTTTTGTTATGCATAACTTTATAATTTACACATTAATTATCAGGTCAATTAATTATTAGTTTATCACACAAAAAATAATATTTTTTTGGTTTGTCTACGCAATGCCATTGCCAAAAGTCACACTCAATTATCCCAAATAACGCTACAAACAAAGTCAGTACCAACTCTTAATGTTTGTCTATCTCATTACCGCAATCTGTCATCGGGTGTCCGTAATAAGCATTTTGATGATGTTTTCTCATCTCATTGAGAACATCGAGTGTAGAACGCGCATAATGGTGTTTATTGAAGCAGAAACATCTGCTTAGTGTTCCGAAGGGCTCCGTGATTGACTCAAGGGTTTCGGATATAGTAGGTTTGTATAGTTATATATTATATATGTTATAATGAATGGGATAGTACGATGAGTTTGATTTTAGTATGCAATAATGTACATAAACCTAGCCATATTGGAAAAGGGCAATATAAAAAGTACCTATAACAGCTGGATGTGTATGAGTGTCAATGAGGTGTAAGTGATTTTGCAGGATCGGGACATATAGGGATCCGTGATGTCTCCCTACCCTTCTATAGGCAATAAAGCGTGATGTGTATATATGTGACCTGGGTACACTGTAAGACAAAAGAATACTACATTTTCTAACTGTGATGCATATTACTTAATTCACTATCTCTAAGAGTCGATACTGTAGAATTAGCTTAGAAATATGTCATAAGGAAATATGTCTCACAATGAAAAGGGTAATAGCTAATTCGAACTGTGCTATGCGTTGATAACCGACTAACATGGCTGCGTAACACACTAAGATCAATTCATACAGCCACACTAACTAAAGCATTCTACAATTCAGCTTCTTCGTTCCTATAAACCCATTCAAACAAATACACATTAACAAACGCAGTGTGATACTTAATTAGCAGCAAAAAGTAGTACTTGCACAAAAAGTATGCGCACAAAGGAGGTTGAATAAGTTCACTTAAACAATACGAACGTAATTAAGATCTGTGACGGTGATACGAGGCGGTTGAAGCTCAAACAAGTCACAGTTTCCATAACACCTCGTAAACATAACAATTATTCTGTCGGTTTGGGTGATTTTGGACTTTCGTTTGTTCAAGATACGGTCCTTTTTCTCATGGATTTAATTAAATTTTATTACGTACGTAGTAAGGTATGTCATATATACCGGTATACAAGGTAATAAGACATATAACAGTCAGATAGACGCTATATTGAAAAAAGGTGACGTTAGGTGTACCTATAACCGCTGAAGACAAATGGGGATCCGTGATCTCTGCTTACCCCACTACAGGGAATCAGGCGTGATGTGTATGTATGTAGAAGGTATTTAGAGGTCATAATTCCTTTAAGTACATTTACATACTTTCGTTTCAGGCTCGTTTTTCCCACCAAATGGAACGTTAGGGTATTCAAATATCAAATACCATATTACAGAAACCAGCTGAATCCCTTAGAAACTCATGCTTCAAATCTCACATTACTACATATACTCGAATATTATATGTTTTTCAAATTCAGCCTTCCTTATACACTCATATTTTTGTTTACACACTTTTTCATTACCTTGTACAAGTATAATTCCATATACTATTAACTGATTTAAAAATACATACAAACGCAAAGTATACTAAAGTGTATGAAAGTAAGTAGACCGGACACAACATGTATGTATGAATCTATAAATAAGCTTGATAAGAGACAGTACAGTTCAAAGATATAGTTTTTCCTAGCACCACATACATTAAGTATGTATGCCAAAGACACAAATCAGTCACTCATATCTCAAATCTATCGATAAAGATCAGAGGAACAATTATCTCGTAGTTTGGCATATCGATTAGTGTCAAAATAACTGATAGGCTTTTTTTGTTACAGAAACAAACAGGAAATAAGCTACATTTACATATGAATTAAAATCTATGTAGATATTACTTATATACGTTTGTGTTCATTTGTGGACTATTCGATTCACAAGTTTTGTGTTAAGATAAAGTTTAAAGAAGTCTAAGATTCTAGTATTCAAGAAAAGATCTAAATCTACAAACGTATATGACGGATACCCTTAGCATTAAGTACCTACTTAAATATATTTATCTGGCGATGGGCTAGAAACCTGTCACCGTATTGCTAGCCCACTTAATAGGTTGCTAGCCCATCGTCCAACAGATTCCTTTGACCCCTAGTCTCTTAGTCGCCTCCAACGACAAACACACTATGCAAAATTAAATGCGACATACCCGGAAGAACAAAAGTTAGTTTATAATATTACTCTGAGTTTCTATCCATCCTAAAAAGGATTAAACATCATGCGTAAGTATGCATAAACAAGAATTATCAGTAACTGTACTACTTGTACATTTAAGCAAGTCATATATCGATCTCAGTGGGTGGTCAATCCTGTACAAAGAATTCATTTTCAACAACTGATAAACCAACAATAAACATTATTCGCCGCTATACCTTACCTACATAATGTAGGATCGAATGATATGCTTCCATATACGTTGATTAATCTGACATACACTGATACATTCACATCCTTTTACCTTTACCTGGGTGGACAGAACCTCGTCAATATATTTCCTAGGTAACTTTTTAACTTGAATATTAGGGTTACATACAGACATACATACACATCACGCCTGATTTCCTGTAGAGGCGTAGGCAGAGATCACGGATCCTCATTTGTGCCGATCCTGACAGACCACTTACGCTTCATTGACATTCATACATCCTCTCATCCTCTCATATATTGAGGTTGTGATGTCATATGAAACATTGACAGGTTGAAAGCCCATCGCCCAATAGATTTCATTTACACCTATTCCTTCAGTCGCCTCTTATAACATGCCAGAAAGAACGGCAGTTAGTTAGCGTACTTTTTACGTCCCAGACTAGTATGGGATAATATTATAATTGTGAGCTGATTACTAATGCGAATATACCAAAACATTATACATGTACTGACGTATTTCTATTCCTTTCGGGGTGGAATCCAAATCTCCAATTTGTAAAATAAAGAATTTTATAATAGTTCGATGTCTATATTTTATACTAAGTTCATCATCATCATCATGATATTTTATACAAAGTTACTCGTACCATTTAATGAATATCCATACCTAAATGAAGTGAACCTATAAAATCACTTCATATCATAGGACGCGAATCAACTGAAAAACTTGGGAATACACTTTTTGCGATCGGATAATAAAAGTAGTACCGGGCAAAATAATTACTTGGAAGCAATGAGAAAGATAACACAAAGAAATAGGCATGTTTTCTAGCACGCAACTTTTAAATTTTCCCATGAAACGCTTAGCGGTAAACGCTGTTTATGTTTTTCAAACGACAGAGCTTTTCCAATTAAAACTTGAATGGGTTGAACTGTTAACTAAGAAAAATATTGAGGAAACATTTCTAGATGCTTCTGAATAGTTAGGTTGTTTATGCTAGGGTACTGGAATTTTTATTGCCTTGTAATGTAAGAACTGGTGCTTGTTATAATTAGACTGAGCATTAAAATTGACGTAAATACTTAGACTACCTAGGCATTAAAATCTCATAGATAATATCGTAAATATTTAGCTTGGATATTTAAAATATCATAAATATGTAGTTTACTATACCTAACGTGTTATTATACCCTTGCTAAACTATATAAGCTGAAAATAATAATGCATATACAATAAAAGAGGGAATTAAAAAAGTTTCATACGTTATCTATGGCAAACTTAATTGTACATTGTACTTAATTTAATTGAATGATGATGAATGTATATATCTAGCAATATACATTCAGTTGATATAAACAAATCTTATGCATAATTTACAAAAAAGCAACTGATCAAGCCCAAAATCCTCAAAAATCAACCTTTTTAAATCGACCTCATTTAACCCAATCTTTATCCAACAAACGTACCTATTTCGTAACACCCAAAGCCGAGAAACACACATATCTCGTCGCCGAAGATAGCCCCAGTTTTGGGCATAAATTACCCGACTGTCCACTAAGCTGGAATTCAGTCGCGCCGATATAATAAAATAAAAAAAAGGCCGCCATCTTGTTATTTAGCGCTACTTACGTCTACTTTCTGACAGTGCCTATAAAATATAAGGAATGACTTTTAAATACAGCTCCTGAATACATTATGCAAATGCGATGTTTCCTGTTAAATTTTAGAGCCAGGTATACGGGTTAGTGTTCCTTTTGCAACGAACACGGCTTTACGGAAAAATACCTTTCTTTACATGTGTTCCGATATTTTAGGATTAAGTATGTGGACGAGTGTATACATATTTTGTGAGCTTCATACAAATTTTTTTTGGTGCAAAACAGGAACAGTAATCCAGGTTAAGGACTAGAATAGAATTTTACCAGCTATCTTTGTACTGATATAGCTTAGGACTTGACTAAGGGACTAGAAGTTTTAAAAGTCGATAGCTTCTAATATGATAGTCAATAAAGCTATTTTTTTATTTTCATTATAATTAATAAATTGGCTAATTATAACGAAACGTTATTGCACTCGTTCTGTCTACCATATAAGGGATTATGGACGCAAATATAATTGTTACATAGTTCAACAAAGCAATTGTTGTTGATTATTATTTGTTTTTCATATCCTCATTTCCAAAGGTCATCTTAGACATTTTCGTATGTGCGTACATACATCAATTATAATTATAATGTATACCATTAATAATTTTCGAGAAATATTCATAAATAATCTTATGAAACCGCGCCGTATTTGGAAGGCATTTGATATATCATTACCAGTGTAATTAAAACGTTAATTTTATCTCGACCCTAATTGATTATGTGCTATGATTTGCATATTTTATTAATTATAGCCGTAGATTAGTGTAATTTATATTTTTGTGAAAGTCATATGGCTTATGCGTATAGATGATTTACTATTATTGGTGAACATAACTGTCATTATGCATATTTTAAGCTTTATATCGAATATTCTGTATATACCTAGTCTTAATAATGTATTGTAACATACCAGTCTATAGTTTTACTAATGTATAATGATACTCTTATGCGTATCAAGACCATAGACTAGTAAACTCTGTAATGTAACATTTTTACAACCAGAAATACTTCTAGAGTAAGTCTATCATCTTCTCGGTCATATTTAGGATTGGATTGGACACATGACTATCTGGATTGTCACAGAATATCTATAAAAATGTAGCAAGTACTAAAACCTAATTCTTTATCTACAGTTCCAGTCTCTATGCAACCTGTTCGAAGAAGAAGATAGCTAAAATATTTTATACAACCTTAAAATGTGATCTAGATATTTTATCGATATATTAAATACAGTAGTGATGTACTAGAGTGTGATACAATATAGAAATTCTATCATTCATTTCCGCATAACCATTTAGATCTTCGATAAAGCATTCTAGGATTAAAGATGTCGGCTTTCGTTACTGTAACATTGAGATAATGAGCTGCAAGCTTCCTTCAAGATTGAGATATCTTATGCAGAAAATGTATTAAAGCTTCGTACTGACATGCATATCTTTTTATCTTTACTTGAAACGGGTTTAAAGCATTCAATCAATAGTTTAGATACTTTGTGTGTTTTCATTGCTTCTTCAGGTACTTTATGTATTTATAGAGTAGGTTTGCAATGATTGTGTGTTATAATTCCATACACTGTGTGGTGATTTTATGATGACATGTCGCAATATAATATATATTATAGCCGCCTTTTGGTTCACGGTATGATAGGAACCCGATTAGTATCATAAATATTAAAAATATGTAGAATT
Organism: Leucoptera coffeella; assembly: GCA_030578115.1. Classification (NCBI taxonomy): domain Eukaryota; kingdom Metazoa; phylum Arthropoda; class Insecta; order Lepidoptera; family Lyonetiidae; genus Leucoptera; species Leucoptera coffeella. The sequence continues at coordinate 22,452 of JAMBLF010001143.1, read as the reverse complement.
CATATAAATATTGACTACCCAAAAACCACAAACGGTATTATGGCATTCATAGATTAGGTAGAATACATTCAAAATGATTCACGGCACAATAGTCAAATTTGTATCAACATCGCGGTCCTTATAATCTCAAAGTATCGCTCGTCCTTCTACGAAAACTGATTTGATCTTAAATCCCGATGACTCGCCTCGTAGCCAAGAATTTTATTTGAACTTAAGATAAAATCAATGTTTTCATTGTTACTCGAGTGCCGTGTACCGAGTTTCACACTTCATAATCTATCTAAAATCTTAGCAACACAACAATAATGTCTGTTCATTTGGGCCACAGCGAACATGTTTCAAATCAAGAAATCCATTCACACCGAGCCGGCGCGGAATTACAAGGAAACTCAACAAAAGCTTTGACGCTAAACACTTCTATTATTGCGTCAAAAACAGACAAAGGCTTTCTGTTCTAGACAAAAGTCCAAATAAAAGGTATGTCGCTATTAATTTCCAGCATTTTGACACATTGTAACGGTGTTCCTTTGCCTTCGTTACCCCGTGGAGGTGCAAAATTATCGCTCAGCGTGTGAGCCACATTATATTAAACGGCCCTATTATCACAAAGGACTGTTACGGCGATTAAGTGTTTAATTCACGTTTCCCTTTCGCTTTGTTCACATATGTTTTTTCATTAAAAATGGCGATTAGTAACGCCCGTGTCACCTGAGGCCGAAGCCCGCACACATCTTCCCATTTTACAACAAAACCATTGAGAGACGTCATAATGAAATCACATTTATCTGTCTCGACCCCCACGGCAACGTTAGAGGAATGCCGTGTTTTTTCTTTGAATAAATTGTGTATGATTGTACTGTTTACCGGACGCTCAGATAATTGTTTACGATGAACGAATTCTTTGGTTACACTCGCTTATTAAATAAAGCTTTTATAACCCAAAGCCGTAACTTTTACATTTTGAGGAATGAGCGTGATTAGACGCAATCATAAATAAGCAGTTTCAAAGCATTCCGATGCAGTAAACGGTAAGAGACGTTAGACTCGGCGGCTATAGAATCAGTTCCTTAAGCTACACTTAAGACCGCTATTCATTTCTTAGTAATCCCGGTAACCCGACCAAACAGCTCGGGACGTCCACAAAGTTTATTCTTCGCCGGAGTCATGTCGGCAGTTCAAATGTAGGTAATCCTTGCTCAGGCAATGACCCAAATGCTTTCTAAGCACGTAAACGCCTATAAATCTTTCGAATCGCGCCTGTTTTCATTACTCCGTAACCACCTACAGATAGTGGAATCTACATACTCATACATGTAAGGGAGATAAGAACTCGCCTATTTACATTTTAAACGCAGCTCCTGGCGAGCACTTGAATCATTTCACTTTATTGTGTAGCGAAAGAGGGAAGTGATAAAGTTTTTCGCAATAAAATTTAGTGTGTCGCGAAAACCTGACTGTGAAGATTATTCACATCGTATCTTATAATAGTTCCGAGACTTTACGAGGCGCTAAAACTTGGAACATAAAACAAACGTGAAACAGTTAAGGCAAATGTATGAACGCTAGAATCGCGGCACACATACTTGCGCTAACCTTCCAGACTGGATTAATGCGGGAAACTCAAACTATTTTAACGAACTGCACTTGCACTAATTTAGTAGAAAATCTTGTTTGTATCGTCTTTTGGATTAACTTGGAACTCGACGAGAATTTCCGTGAGCATTTTCTTTATTATTTTGCATACTTAATACAATTTCAATTGCTTCCAGGAAAAGGTTAGGAGTGTTTATAAAATCTCACTGGGGGTCTTTTTGAAGCACACAGGGTACACAAAGTTGACGTTTGCGAAGGCACACATTAATAGATCAAAGAACGCGCAATCCGTGTAAAAAATAAACGTTCGGTCCCCAAAGGGCGGGCCCGTTTGCGCGGACCAATTCACGCGAGCGATTCAACGGACGACGAAGAAATTGAATTCAAGTCAGCCCGAACAACAAATTCGAACGCGTATCGAATTGTTTTACGTTTGACGAGTTCGCTTTTCTGAAATTTTAAAATCGCAACAATAGCCAATAATGATGCGGGACCGGCTCTTTGTCGGGATCAGAATGTTGTTTCATATAAAGAATTCGAACCCGGGAATCTAATGGCCGCATTTCGCCGGGGAGTAATTCCATCAATGTCGATCGCGCGACGATACGACAAATAATATGTATTTTACTTTTTGCCACTACGAGTCGGTCAGCGGTTTAAAATACCTACCTCTCGGCTGAGTCCTATTTTTTATTAAAGTCCTATCAGACGTGCGAGTATCACTGTCAGAGTTCTAGGAACGGGTGGAAGTTAAGCCGCTTTGTATGGATTTTATTACGTCACTCATGATAGACGCCGAGAAAATTGCCTATCCCAGAAAGGTGTTCTCTTATCGCATTATCGCGTGAATGCTCCTCTGAATTCCATTTGTTAGTGTCTTGTTTAGGATATTACATCTGCTGAAGTTTATTAGTGCTCCTTTTGACAAAGGCTGCGATGATGGAGGCGCGTATCCAATTGGGCGATTCACTGCGCTCCTTAGCACAGCTGGTTGGGCCGCGTCGAATCATTTTATTTATTGTACAGATCGTATTCTTCCAAGTTATTTATGAAAATCCGAAGTCAGTTTTCGTTTGACACGGTACCCTGTGTGAAGCGACGAAAGTGTGTCACCTTGCCTAGAATTAGCTACGCGATGCCAGCTGATCTAAAGTCTTCAATCATGCGAACAAATTATAGGTTACCTTTAACTTTGCCGTCGAAGCCTAAGGATCACATGTGGCGACAAACATCAATTTCCTCGGAAAATATTGGTTGGTGTTATAGCTTTAGTACTTTCCACGACTATTTGTAGGTCAGAGATTGCTCTATTTGAGTTTGTGAAATGAAATACCGATAGGAAACTTTCTTTGGTTTGATTTTTTGCCTGGCACATTTAACGCTTTCACAATTTTTAATTAAGTTTTAATCGATATCTTGTTCTTCTGAACAAATCTTAAAGAGATTAAAATAGCGAAAACTTTTCCATCTACATTCAAGATACACTTTTGTAATTCAACTTGTGCGTACTATTCAATCTATTTTTAGATGAAAGAAGTAAACGCCCGATCAATTAAGAGAATTCGCTGAAACGTGAAGACGGAGTAAAAAGGCAAGAGCCGTCCGATCAAAACTGTCTGTAGTAGATGCCTTTTTTGAGTTAAATGAAAACCTTTAAGTGGTGATTGGAACAAGCGAACATCAGCTACCTTATTACGCGGAGAATGGTTGAGCGGGTCCGTTAGTCCAGCCTGCGCTCGAGCCAGCCGTTTTTGCCACACGGAAGCTGCACCGATTTGATTGCTCTGCTTTTTGCTGCTCCTCAAATAAGGCGGAGTAATTGTTTGTTTTAAGCCCGAGCAGATTGCGTCCGACCAAGATTCGTTACAGCTTCACCAATAGAAATTCGAAGCCCATTCAACGGTGGACTTAATCCTTTTTAGAATGCGTTTCTCGTTCGTTATCATTTTGTACTCAGAGGGCCAAAGCTGCAGTTTGATTATGAATTATTAAATTAATTCTGAATTAGTGCTGCGGCTGCTTTTTGCTCCGAGCAGGTAGCAGGAAACGGGTTGTCTGACGTTAATCCCCGGTGAGTTTGTGTGAGTGTCGTGCGATGTAATCATAGGGAGAATGCAAGCCTGTGGAACGTCGTCTGGTTTTTATAGTACTCCTATTACTTGCGTAGAGATATAATGCAATCGTTTAATTTAGATCCACCTCACTTTGTAAAGAATATTATCTATAAACTGTATAATGCAAATCTAACATGAAAATTGGAATTCAAACTTATTAACAATAAAACATTTCAACTCTTATTATATCAAAAACAATTTTTTATCAAAACATTTTTAACACAATATTACTTTTGAACTCTTAACATATCCACGTACACACACAAAAGTGCTTACCCAGCTACTGGGCGTATAAACTACATCGATACAAGTACCAAAGCGTCCAAGTGCATCAAGATAGTAGCAATGCATCGTAGTACCGGACATCGCTCGAGTCCGCGTATGAATCTTTATGATTAAGTCCATGTAGCTGTTGAACTGGAGTAATTTTCTCAGGCTCCCATTCTATTTTTGTCATGATTTATAGTTGCCTTGTTGCATCAGGTTCATTGATAGCGATAGATTGAACAGGGTACGCGTTGGGCCAATAAATATGCAAATAGTGCTACTTTCTATACGGTGTTGGCTTTTATTGGGTAACAATCGAAGTTTAAATACAACTTGGAACTTTAGCTACGTAAGCACAGTTTAACAATCACTTTACTTATAACGAAATCCTGAAAACTGTCCTAATGAACGAAATCCTTTAAAGAGTTGCTACCTATGTATATGTATCACACCAATCAAGTATTGGAAGAACATAGAAACTTAGTTGGAATGTTAAAATATTAACTAAGACATCAAATTATGGTATCATTCGTTTGTTTCATATCTTCCTTTCAACAACACTTATTGTACGTAATTATATTTAGATGCTTCTTATTTATAAAACATCCAACATGTTGTTTTTTCCTTCTTTAAATGGTCTATTTTAAATTCGTCTTACCATAAATCTCCCATCAAACAAGCCTTAGGTATGCAGCTTTTCGTTTTTGCCCCAATCAGAGCCAAATCGATTTAAACCTTCTTTGAAACTAAAAGCTCAAATAAAATTAAAAGCCTTGGAAAAAACAATACCCTTCAAAGATAATTAGATAATAACTTTCTAAATAGCATTCGGATGTGTTTACACTATAATTAGTTGAGTGGCTCTAATTTTGGGTCCAGAACAAATTCAGCCAAAGCAGGTAAAAAGTTTGTGTGACTTGATAATAGCACCTAAATATTGGCTCTGGGTGTTTTTATTCTGCATTTCAAATTAGCTCTTCTTTATCAGATAAATTAACATAAGATCGTGAGTTCTTTTCTGAAACCGCTCTGGATGTTTGGTCGGAATTAGTTGTTTATATTTACTTTTATATGTGTATCGCCGAAAGGGTTTATCAAATATCATTTTACACCAAAAACTAAGCATTTTAAAATATGTTGCCATTCATAAATTCAATAATTTATGCATCTTTAATGTCATGACGACAATTTCCTTCAAGGTAGTCAATAATTAAATTTATATGGTCGGAGTGCAGTGTTTCTACTGGTTTAGAAATAATAAAGTTTCACTTGCATTGATAATTTATATAATTTTTGTTTTTAACATAACACAATATATTCATATCCCTTTCAGTTTAGACAGTCTCTCGAAGATATAATATATACTAAAAAACTATCGGACTTCTGATGATATATGTATGAGTACCTACTTTTAAAAACGTGCGAGCTTAAATTAATATTGTATACAAATCTCGAGCTATGTTTTTTATTAACACATTCTTTTAAAAAGCACCCTTAAGGATTAGCGATGTATGCTCACTTTTTACCAATGTTTCATAAATAGTCATATATGCAAAACAAATCTCGACGCCCTTTCTTCGTAAACAAGGACTTATTTATACTTACCGACCCGTATTCAACGTATAAAGCTCGGATTAAACCATATTGAATTATTACAGTTATAAATCATATTTCGTATTCAATCCAACCCTTTTGTTGGATTGAGTGAGGTCACGGGTTGTGTCGACTCAATATTACAATTTTTTTTCCTTCCCTCTACATTTTAGGCCTGGATATTTTCACACGGTACTTTGCGGAATTAGGTTTCTGATTGTTGCTGAGTCGAGTTTGCTAACTTCTGTGTAATGGCAAAGTTGGGGCAGGCGGGCAATGGTGTAAATGTTGTTTCTACCGGTCCGAATATGTATCAAATTTTAGAGATCCTTAAAAGGGATAAATGTGAGCATATGTGTTTCAAACGATTTTCAAATAATCTATGAATTTTATCATGTCGTCATCATATCATATCATCACTCGGAGTTAAATCAATCGTCTCGTACTTTATTATTTTTAATCCAAATACGACACAACTAAAATTTCCACAGCCATGGAACAAGGTATATTTCGTATATTTACCAAAATACAATTCGGGCTTAGTAAAACCTATTACCAATGTCATTTTCGTCTCAACCATATAAAAAGAAAACATCCAAAAAGCTCACCCCAAAAAACCTAATAAAAAAAACTAACAAGAAAGTCGACGCCGTAAGATTACAGGTTAAAAAAACACGAACCTCTGAACTAGGGACCAAAATTACATAGGCTTAATTAAATGGACATTAATCCCAGTGTCTGGCCTAGAAATCGCATTTTATGACCGTCCTTCACTGTCATTATGTCATTAAGATCAACTTTTAAAGGGCTGAGGAATGCAGGGTGGAATTCAAAGGCTTATATAGAACAAAGGTTGAGACAGTTAAAACTATACAATGTTCTTCTTAAAATGGTGCTACAAGGACTAGTCTTTTTGTCATTAGAAGCCACCTTTAAGAGTTAAAGATTGGAATCTTATAATAAGTTGTACCGAGATTTGATGCATATAAATTTTTCAGATATGTATATATATAAATTTACCTCACCTGTTTAAAATGTGCTATACCATAAATTCAGTATAACACTCCCACTCCACTATCCTATTCTCAGGCCCTAGTATCGTAACAAACCTATAGTTTATCGGAACATGCACAATCGAGTCGAAATGGCTGATCGGTCATTATTCCTAGTTCCGCCGCGTGGGCCCCAAAGAAAGAAAAGGCCTGTCGTGTAGGCGGGCCTTTATCAAATTACACCTTACGCCATTTTGTGGAGCCGACAAAGGGTCTAAAGATGACCCGACTTTGACGCGCTTTACGCTCCGCTCGTCTCATCTTTGTCCGGAATCAAATCAAACAAAGCTAAATGTTTTGCGGTGTTTGGAAACAAAATGTGGACCCCTAGGTTTTTCCTAGAATGTTTTTTTTTTATTTATGTTTGTGTTCATAAGACTTGACAGCAAGTCTTTGTGTGATGGGATGTTTGAAAAGAGTTGGGTGCGAAAATTTATTGCTGGGTCAATTAGTGAATTATGAGATTATTATGTGTTTTCTATTCTTTAGTAAATGAGTTTAAGGAAACTTATAATATACTTCTCAGTGGGATTTATGTTTGAATAATTGATAGTGTGTTACCTTATCAGAGAGTAAGTTGAGCTTTTAAGCTTTTAGTCACTTTAGTGGCATTTTATCTATGCAAACAAAGTCAGATTACATGTTCATTTATGTTTCTTCCGTTTGTCCTTCTTTATATTAAGTATTCTATTACTTATACTCGAATATAACATATTTTTTTATGTTATGCATTCTAGCCACAGCATGTCCAAACAAAATGTTATGAAAACAAACAAGATTGTCATTTATACTGCGTAGAACATTTTATAGTATACATAACATATAATCCATATTTCTAAGTACTATTCAATCAAAATGAAGAATATTACATACAAAAAATCTGTAACCAAATCTTTCAACATTGTTTTTACAAAATAAAACTCTTCATAATTACATATTATGCGGATGAATGGTAGTAGATTGACAAAAGGAATGTATGTGGAATATAAGTGGCGGGGCTGCTCAATAAGACATATGACTGTCAGATAGACAGCATATTAAAAAGGGTGACGCTAGAAGTACGTATAGCCCCATATTTCCACATAGCAAAAAGTTAACACTCATTTGGACTTAATTATATTAGACTATCGTGAATTTCTTATTAACCCATCCCACATTTACCCGTGTTACGTAAACATCTGCCGTTGCAATCCCGCCTTAACAAAAGACAAACAAAAGCTGTTTACGACTCATCGAAAAGGATAATTGGTATGAAATATTAAATTACATTTTTTGCTTCATATTCACCACCTTTGTGGGTATAACTTTTTTTGATGTGTTGTTTCAGCTTGTTTACAAAATATTTTGAAGAATATTGTTTCGTGTTAATTTACTTTGTGTACTGTAATATAATACCCCTATGATAATAAAAAAATATGTCTTAATGCTGTTATTAATATATACATCTCAATGTGTTTACATGCCTCATCTTAGTAAGTGCATACTTTTTTTTTTAACTTTTATTCACAAACACACTTTTTACCCTTTACGACTGTTATTCTGTGTGGAGTTGTTAATGTATTGTGTGACCACTATATATAGTGATGACGCACAAACAAGTGTATTTAATACACTACCCACAAATTTTGTGTTTCACATACCTGAAAGTCACATGCTAGCCTGGGACTTAAAAAATAATGCTAACTAGCTGCCGTTCTTCCCGGCATGTCGTAGAAGGCGACTAAAGGACTAGGGGTAAATGGAATGGGGCGATGGACTAGCAACCTATCACTAATGTGGTCCTTATAACATTACAAACCTGATATTAAAGGTGATGAGTGACCAAGGAGAGGAGTGTTTTCATGTCTCCAAGGTCCTATCTAATCCGATAGGGATAAATTACGTAAATGTATATGTATGTATGTACCTTAATATCACCCCATTTTATAGTATGCCAAAAGTATTTTCGTTCCATATATCTTATACAATGCAGATCTCATTCAAGTAAGCTAAGTATCTTAACAAAGAAAAAGTACGGTGACAGAGACCGCCTAAGTAAACATGACTCACGAAAATCAAATCTCTAATTTTATCTCCCACTAAATCCTTTCGAAAATAAACTGACAAACTTAATACCGAGCTCAGCCAAGCCAGTCTTACAGAAAAAGTGACAACATTCAAGACGATTTAAACTCAGCAAACAGCGGATTTAAACTTGACTCCGTTTTATCTTTCGCCCCAAGAATTCTTAGTTAATGTATGCACAAAAATTATGACCCCGTCCTGAACAAATACAGTAACGTGTAACGAATAAAACAGGGAACAAAGCGACCATTCAACGGAACAGGTTGTTATGACAAGCCGAATCGATATGGCGCGATGTTTTCAAAACAAACTCGATTCGATTTATGGCACGCATACGAAAATCGAATCACAACATTCGTGTACAAAACAACGATTCGAATTAATATCGTTTCGTGGGTAAATATGAGACGCGTATCGATCTGGTATTAGTATATTAATAGTCTTTTACTACCTACCTCTTAGCAATCACTTTCGGTAATTAACTTTTTTTTAAAACAGTGTCAGTCGCGTTTTTACACAGATTATCGATACACGACCATCACTGAATTATTGACTAATGATGACCTCCGTTGTGCGATTGGTTAACCATCTACACGCTAATCGTGAAGCCCCGGGTTCGATTCCCGGTGGAGGCAGAGTTAAGAACTACGCTTTTCTTCTGCTTTCCAGTCTGGTCCTTGATTATATATCCTTTATGTATTTATCGATGTATAATAAGTACATATATATTTCTTAAACATACGTTAACTAGTGCCCTTAACACACGTCTTAAATATACTCAGCAAGGGACAAGTTCAATTGGTGTAATAGTGTCGTAAATATTATTATTAATTAGCGAAGTTAAGCAACGTTGGGCAGCTTACTATATCGATGGGTGACCGTTTATTGTAATACTTTTGATGTAAGGGTTTTAGTCTTGAGTTCTTTACAGTATGGTCTCTCTAGTAACTGAATATCCCAAATTAGTTAGACAGCGTCATGATTTCATAATGTGCCTGATAGACTACCTATGTCTTTTTTCGATTCAACTTGACTTTTTCGACCCTAGGTTTAATTTTAGGCATTACAATATGGTCTAGACTAAAACTAGAAATGGATTTGGAACCTAATCTCCTAATGCGTTAATAATGATAGAGTAATGACTTTACGTGGTGGTAAATTAATTTACGTTCTTTCATACAAACGTACGAGCTTAATATTGAAGATTAAATTATATTACTGACATATACACGCAAAAAACTAATAGACTATAATTACTAAAAAACTAGCTATAATACATACACATCACGCCTGTTTCCCTGTAGAGGGTAGGTGGAGATCACGGATCCCCATCTGTACCGATCCTGACAAACCACTTTCGCTTCATTGACACTCATACTGAATAAAGCTATATATATAGCTTTATATATATTTTATTTATATATATATATACGTTTATATATAACCATGGGAGCTTTATATGTCTATACTTTAGTCATGTGCAGCCTGATAAGTCTATACTTTAGTTATATCGAACTAAAAGTCACCTAATTACATTCTAATACAATCCCAAACCAGCGAAGCTCATATTTATAAACTTACCAATATATTCTTATTGCAACATAAGCCTTAACTTAGTATAAATAACGTCCAAGTTCACTTAACGAAAGCCTTCCATTAGGTTATCCGTCGCAACATGATACGGTATTAATTAAAGCTTCGAACGAATTATCGTGGACTTAATAGTCACCAATGCAGGAGCAATTATGCAGATAGTCTGCGCTTACGCTGCTTGATAGGGACATTCCTGGGCAAGGTAGACAGAGATTATAATTATAAGTTGGTATAACTATAGATAGTTATTAAATGTTTAAGTTTAGTCTCAATAAGTAGAGATTAGTTATTGTTTTAGTAATGGGTCGGTCGTCAATAGTTTCTCGTTATAAATAAGTAGTCATACTATATCATACAGTGATAGTATTTAAAGGATACAAGGATATATATGTACATATATATCCTTGTATCCTTTAAGGGTGAAAAGAACCTCTAAGACAATATAACGCATCACGCATGCAGTATTGTTGACATCTGTCGGTAGTTATGAAGACTAAGGTATTATTTCTGTTCACATTAACTGACATGAAACGACTTGAACATAAGCAAATACCTAAATAGAACACTAACAGCAGGATTCAGTTACGTACTAACTCTAATTTTACAAATACATTAACATATATTCACGTCCCTAGGCAAAAACTATCGATCGCCACCTGAAACGATACTGACAAATCTCACTTGCTTCACTCACACCCATTAACCATTAAACTTCTCATACATGCTTTTCTTTTATATATAAGATTGAAAATAAGAGGCTGTAACATAATATATGTATAAGTATCATTCCATCATATTTTCCACTTTCATAAACGCAAGGGAAATTTCTACTAGCGATAACTACCTAATCGACCCAAACTACTTTTAAAGTGCAGGTGCTGTCTATACTGAATACGCCATTACGATTATCAGTTCCCTAGGTCCTAGTGCATATAATAAATACTAGATCTAACACTAAATCTAAAGTTGTTTGCCTTAGCCCCCAGGGAAAACGTTAGTAAGCAATTTAATATTTACGCATAAAATATAGATTAGGTACTTTGTAATATCTGGTATTACGTTGATAATAATCTAGGTAGCTTAGTTTCAGTCTGCACAAACATCACGACAGTTGTCCATCGTGAGGTAGTCAGGGCTCTAAGTCCCAATATTTCATAGAAGTATATAATATGTAGATAATGTGGTGTAGTATAGGTAATGTGGCTGAAAAGTCGTAAATTATCGTGAGGAAACCTGACTATTCGTATTCTAGGATATTCAATAGTTATCATCCGTACATTTAGTCACGTTTGGTGGTGAATATTGGGTGAAAATTTAGTGCATATATTCAGGCCTCTATCCCTTACAGGATAGGTAGAGACTATCGATCGCCATCTGGGACGATCCTGATAAATCTCTTGCTTCACTCATACCCATTAACTTTCATTCATTAGGTACATAAGCAATTAACACAACAATGATCGAGATGGACATTGAAACTCTGTCTTCCCCGTTAGGGATGTAGCCGTGATGTATGTTGCAATACGGACAGAAGTAATTTTTGTGCATAGCTATCAGTAGCAGGTTCAAGTAGATTCCGCTGGACAGCGAATAGGTATGTCTGTTTCTAAATTGCAATGCTCTTGCAATTAACAAGGAGCTGCCATTTTACAAGATTATATACGTATAAACTATATACATACGCTTCTGAGGTTTGTATTAATATAGATATTAATGGTTTTATCCTTTCGGGTTACATCGGTGACACTATAATATAATATCTCGTAGCACACTTTAGCATATTTATTTGTAATTTATTTATTTAACTCTTTATTGTACACATAACACTTAAACATTATAAACATTAGTAATGGAAAACTTAATTGTTATGCACAATTGGCGGTATATTTATGGGGTTGTGATGTCATATGAAACATTCGTGACAGGTTGCTAGCCTATTGCCCATACCATACTTGATGAGTATTGATGTAACATAAGGGTAACATGGATACGATTATCTGGTTGACGTTATTGAGAGCTTAATTTATAATATGAACACTTTTTACCAATTGTTGGACAGTCCCAATTTTACCGCTATGTTTGTGTTTAAAACAGATACACTCGTACAATAACGTTTATACCTAATATGAAAAAATCTTACAACATACGTAACAACCCATCCTCTCTACTCGCAAGAACTACACTCGACCCCTACCTATTCGTACACAAGTGAACTTAAATGAAACCCAAGACATGTTTGTGTGTTTATCTTCAAATTACATTTCGCTAAGTTAGTTCGCCTTTGCTTACTTCTATTTACATTCTTGAAAAGTCTCGAAAAACGGTTTACAAGGGTACATGTTCGGAATATATTGTTAGTTTTAGAAACAGTTGTGCAAGACGAGTGCAGAGTTTAGTTGTAATATACCAACTATTTTTATTGTTGAACGTACAAATTGGTCATATTCTTTGCTAGGATGTACATTGCTTTTTCTAGATAAGTTCATACATATTCGCTCTTTCTTTATTGATATAAATTCTGTTTTTTTCTCGATACGTGTAAAGCGGTGACTGGTGATGCCCATACAACTTTCCCTCACATTCAGCAATATATTATGTATATTAGTAATAATTACTGTTTGGAGTGAAGAATGCGGTATCTTTCATAGTAAGTGGAATATGACAAAACATATAAAATATTACTTACACCTTTAGTCTATTAATTAATGACAACAAACTTTTAAATAATTATAGATTATTTATTAAAATGTTACCTTAATGTAGTATAACATAAAAAGCATTACACCTCGAAAACATACTCACAACTTTAAAGACAAGCTTAAGTAAAAGCATAAAAAAATATTACCAACAAAACATCTCAAAAAGCCTCTTGAAAACCCTACGGTGATCTTAGCAATCTTTATAATGCCTGCCTTACAAAAACATTTTACTACACAGTAATAAGTAATTACCAGCTCAGTGCATACAGAATTATGCTAACCTAGGTGGTCTTTCTATCTAGGCTTGCATTTTATAAGCTTTGACAGTCAATCAATTGTTTAACATCTTGCTGACGTATGATAACAATTGGTGAACACCTGATTGTCATGTTTACGTTACAATGTATTGCCGTAAATGTAATTTTGTGTACGGTTGGCATGAGTTAATATTTTGTTATTTAATTTTAATATCTGTATTAGATATGTGTAATTCAGAGTACTTTTGGCATTGTAATCCTTTTAAAATTTGTATAAGCTAGTATTGTTTATCCGTAAGGATTAAATGGTTTTTCATAAGGAGTTTTCCATTACCGACTTACGATTATTCAACATTGTAAGTAGTTTAACATAAAATTAATACTTAACATTAAAGTGTTGAATAACTTTATTTAACTAGACATGCTCATATTTCGATCTTACATATGTTCCATTTCTGTATACACATTTTGTATACCCACGTTTTAAAACATAATTAATTGAATATCAACTCTAAAACCATACACACAATATCCCATTCAAAAAACACAATTAATCTTTCACAAATATATCTACATCCTTTCCTAACCATACTCCGTATCACATTACGAAAGTGATTTCGAATGTAAACAGAGCAGCGGCGGTCACAGATTTCCTAGTAAGCCGAAGGTTGGCAATGCGAATCAACGCCACACACGAAGGCCCAGTTCTGAGCTGGTTCCCTGAGCTAAGTCTTAGTCCTATAGTACTAGGGCATAAAAAGGGCTTGGTTCTTCGTTTAGTAGGCTTAGGTCTTACTTTAGTATTTGGAGGTGGTAGAATGTATTTTAGTTTACTGGTAGAGGTAGGTAAAGATTAATAATGTCTGAATAAAGTAGGTGATTTGTTGGATTAAATAAGTTATTTGGTAGGAGTAAATAGGTTAGTTGAGAAATAAAGAAGTAAAGCGCACTATATATGTAGATTTGACTAATTAAATTATAATATCCTAGTGAAGCAAACCATCCCCATTTTCGAATTTATCAAAGCTCTCTGTTTATCATAAAAGTAGAATACATATGTATAATAATTAGTTACTAATCCAATAACTGATAATGTGAGTACATGTTATATTCCACTTCAAATCTCTGAGTAAACTAATAGAAAACATTCTCACTCTTTTACCATAGCTAACCTATATTAATCAATATTCAACAAGAATATATCCCTTAGTGTATGCGGTGTATTGTTAACCTAATGTATGTAACTCCAGTACATTATATTAACTAAACTAAATAAAGCATCTAACCCTATACTACTACATAGCTTCTACAAGGCCCATCCAGAAGCGAAATAAAGCCATAAGACCTCAAATACGTCATCCCGGCCCTAATTCCCATCCGACATTCCTACTTTACGGTACTAGAGCCTAAGAACTGAAGCACCGTTAGCCTTAGTGGACTTACATGTAGAACAGGCGATAAAGGCAGTGCATTACTTGGGAATAGACTGGGTTTACTAAGGTTAGTGTAGGAAGTGAATTAAGTGGAAGTATGTATGTTACTAGTACATATGTACGAGTATATTAAAAATGGTGTCATTGTGTGTATGTGGATATGATTGTTTATCAGGTAAGCTGTAGCTGTTGGTACTGTTTTGGTTAAAGATCATACTAATTATTTTCTTTAATGGGCAATCCGACAATGAATATACTCGTAGTTTTAGAAATACACATTGAATTAACAAAAGAACAAATATACTTTTTAATAATTATTAAATTAATGACAAAAAAATCCTTACTTATTATTAGTCAATTATCTTTTATGATAAATTATTCCGTGTATTAAACAGAGTACTTAATTTATAATGATCTTACCTCCGACAACAATTACATAGAGCTTTATAAGTACCTGTCACATTGAGTACTGACAATCTGGTCAACACGTGGGTTCGAAGTGGCCATAGAATTACTACCTTCACAATTGCGGAGATGGACACCTGAACCTCCGACTACCCCGCAAGGGTGAGTCATAAACGCGTTAGTCTTTTTGTCTTATAAGTAGCCAGTACACATCTATTTCTTTACAGCACTGCACCTGCAGGATATTGCAGAAATTGCATAGGCATCGTTATGTTATAACGGCCTCCTATCACACACACAATGGCGATCCAATCCAGTGATGTGTACAGGGAATTAGCATGTACGGTAGCTTTATTATACAGCCACAGATTATGAGGAAAAAGTATTATAATGTCGGCTGTATTAAGTTACTGTTACTTTTAATAAAAGACTAGGAAATGGTTTTATAATCTGGGATATGTATATTGAATTGAATTGCTACTTAGTTTTTGTAAATGGTGATATGGTGTATCACCTGTCACATGACGTCTTTCTAGTTACAACGTAGGTTTGGGCTTGCCATAGGATCACCAACTTCGCATTGCAGAAAGACATAACTTCGGACTATCTGCAAAGGTTAGTGGCTCTGAAAATATTTGTTACATATTATAAAGTACAATATAGTCATTGCCTTATTCTCTAAAGGGAGATTCATTACAGGAACATTGTTTTATAAGTCACCACGATTGCATATAAGAGCGTAACAGAATTTACTATCTTGTTTACTCAAAACACTGGTATTCAGTACCTCTCTTGGCTGGCTGTATTTGTGTGTTATTTGTATGTTATATATGAGCTCAAAATATTCCACATTATATTAGAATACTCGAACCACACCATAATTCCACTTTCCAAAGCCAGTTAATTGAATTACCATCTCAGCCTCTGTACCTCTTTCATCGAACTCAACGTTTTAACACTATCATAAAATGCAGCTAATATCCCGAACTATGCTAGCACTTAGGTTTTACAAGAGCTCTGTTCATCTAGTGTTTAGTGCAGCTTCGTAGTATTCCTGTCTGTGGACAATAGGTCTTTCACAGCACAGAAGCGCTGTTCTAGCAATTATAGGTTAGGAGCTGGTTGGAAATTCCACAGTTACTAGATCCTACAATAGGTAGTAAATGTTAGTTGTTAAACGGCTGTCGGTTGAGATTTTAGTGACATTTTATTTAATAATTTACTGGCCACTGTTGCTTGGGATTTTGTTTCTAACAATGGCGTTTGTGGTGTTTGGAAACTTAAGATTTTGTGATGTTTGTGCTGTGTAAAGTGACGTTAAAAATGCTTCTCACCGTCGAGTAAGTATGTAAGAGGACAGTGTAGCAAAAATTGGGTAAATAGGGATTTCTAATCTTTATAACATGCATATAAGAATCAACTTATATTTTTTCCAACTTATAAACGTTTCGTCTGATTAATTTCTAGTTAGTCATATTTCATCCATATTTCACGCAAATCCTAAGCTATTATGCACACCCCTAAAAAAGTATAACAATCAACATCAAATATAACACCGTACCAAGTGTTAGCACCATATCACGTTATCTCCAATTAAAACTTCCGATATAACATGCCGATATCAAAGCACCGGGCTCCTGCACTAGTATTATCATAAACTCGCGCAAGTCATGTTTGTTTGTTTGTACGTAATTAACGATGCGTAGCCCCCATACGAGCATGTAGCCCGAACAATACGGACTGATGGTTCCACTCATTATATATACATATCTAAAGCCCGTTGTACTACAGAGGGATAAGCAGAGATCACGAATCCTTATGTCTCGTTCCTGATAAAACAGTTTCGCTTCATTGACATACCTACACCTAATACAGACCTAGCTGTTATAGGTACTTCTATCGTCACCCGGCTTTTTAAATATGACGTCTGAATATGTAATGTCTTATTGAATCGACATCTACGTTACCAACATTCCACCTCACGCACATATGTCTTTCGTCACTTTACTATCATTCATCCGCAGAACATATAAACCATGCATTCCTTTTAGTATCAAACATTGATTGTCGTTAACTCAAAGTTTAATAAATATGATGACGTCAGAACAAAACACGGAATCGGTCATTATAATTCCAGGTAAACTATGAAATGAGGTTTGAACAATGAAATTGGCGTGACAGGATACTAATTGATTCATTTCCTTTCGGCGAAATGGCGGCGGTTTCTACACAATATTGGTGACGTATCGTTTCGGCGGAGGCTAAATAAACTTCGTTTGGACAAGGTTAATCAGAACTGACAAACACGGTTGTTCATAGTATACCACATACGTACACATGTTTATAATATATACAATATAGTAAAAGTTTTCGAAGAATTCTTTGTTACTTTTAGCTTAATACTAGGTAGTACTATAGTTGGTGTACATACCAACACTATACTCACATAGAAAGAGTTCATTTCATAGGCATGCATATACATTCATGTCCTTTTACCCCTTTCGGGGTGCATAGAACCTTGGAAACATGAAAAAATCTCCTTCTTCACTCATTAGAATGAACATTAAGGTTGTGATATTATATAGATCACAGGTGGCAGGTTGCTAGCCTATCGCCCAATAGATCCCAATGACTCCGAATCTCTTATTTCAATGAATTCAGTTCAATCTTAATAGTATATAACATAGTATTGTAGTATATACTTTTTACTAGTATTTTAGCAAATGTTTTGTATCAAGACGTTTACTGTAATATATACCTAACTATGGGCGTTCATAAACAATGTATTAATACTCGAAATTACGAAACCTTAAGCAGAGAACTGGTCCAATATATCCACATGTAACATAGATTTATTTTGAATGAAAAGTTGTCCGTACGAACGAGTACCACTATATTTCTTAGGCCCATCCTACACGCGGTTTTGTTGTATGGCCCATGTTCTGGACTATTTTGTTTATAAAACTCGGTCGGAGTTAATGGATGGGCATTGCTGCAGTAATTTCTTGTCATTATACTATTATTTATGTACGGCTGTTAGGCTCAATGTATGGGCCTCGAGTCGTGTACGGATTAAAAAATATATAATGTTGATGACGAAATACGAGGTTAGTTTTGGGAGGCGAAATAGTTTTAAGGAATGTTTCAATAGTAAGTAATAATAACAATCACATTGTGTTATGTTATAAAGTCAAATTTATCCCAAATTGTGTGAAATAGCTGTGACCTTACGGATTAATAAAGATAGACAGAACTTCAAGATAACTCAGAACTAATCTCTAAAATTTAGACACTCTCAGACTACACTTTAAGCACATTTGGCATGAAAGCTAAGTCATTATTCAATCACAGTAAAAATTAGTCCATATAAGTAACTGTAATAATATTATTACAGTATACATAAATATACAGTCAATATATTATGTTTGAGACTCGCGATTTTTATTCATTTTACAATTTGACCCTTGACATGTTCAGCCATGTTGCAATGGTCAAGTTTGGGTAAGAAAGATAAAAAAAAATGTTTATAAAATATACGCGATAAGTCCTGTTTTCTTGTAAAATGAACTGTACAAAAATCGATCTACACAAAAACTCATTCACAAACTATTCAATAAACAACTTACGCTCTTGTCCCATAAGTCTTCCATCCATCATCACTTTTTGTTTTATCTCAGGGTCATCCGTAACGCCAGAGGCTGGGCCCTTAGTCCCATCGGTCGCCATGGCAACCTCCTAAATTATTCTGGCATCATACCATAAATCATAGTAAGTTAGTAATTAAGCCGATGGTAAGCCGGACTCGGGTATAAAAAGACTTGTGTAATTTCGACATTAAAGAACCATTTCGGGCCACGTTAAAGATGGTTTCTTTTGGGTTTGAGACTTAAGTTTTTATAAAATATGTATATCTGTACAGTTTTTTGTCGTACTAAAAATATGTTAAGAATATGTACTTAGTAATCGTTTATATAGCACAAGTAATGCACAAAGTTTGCGGATTAAAAGTCTTCCTTCATAATATTATGTCCACTATATTTTACAGGATATCCTCTACAATTGTAATGTTCTTTAAAGTTAGCTTTGACATTTAAGTTCATTACAAAACTTCTATTTCCAAACAAAATACTCCATCCTTTAGGACTCTTTTATATCCCTTTACATGTAAGTTTACTGCGTGTATGTATGTGTGAGTACACAGTCTATATGTCTTACATCTGTGTGTATTTATGTGTGTCTGTTTCGGTTCCATGTTCAAATGTCAGCGAGCATGCTCATAATAAATGAATGCGGCTCATAAGGAGACTAATATGTAATCAATAATACTCCCTACGTATGTTTGAAGAGAAATGGGATCGGTCTTGAAGTTTCGGCTCTGTTTGTACTAAACGTGTGTATGATGGTATGTAAGGCAAAGATCTAATAAGAGTAATCTCTAGAGTAATGCATGCTTTATAAAGAAACAGTATGTTTGTATGTACACGATACGTATATATACGTACGTATAGGATAAACACTTATTGTTATACTCGATGTAGAAATATAATAAAATTTTACTATTACAATGAAATGTAACTTTTGTGCGTATTAAGAATATCCCTATCTTTGTTACACTCGATTCAAAATAAACCTGAAATATCATTATAAAACTTACTATTACAATGAATAGCATTTTATATCTTATATACTGTTCTAAACGGGTCAGGAAAATTAAATCACTGTGATATTAGGTCTCAGAAAATAGAAATCAGTTAAACTTTGCACATAGCTGCTTACTAGATACTTTTCTGTATTCACAGCAGCACTAATTTAACCCAGTATTTACACAGATATCTTTCAACATACTAAGAACAAAACAATATCGAGCACGATACGTCAGTCTAAATAGAGCAAAAAGTTGAAAAACGGGCATCCATTTCCTGAACAATAAATTCCGTAGTACGTTTCCTTAATTATTCATGAAACCACTAAATCCATCGTCAATAAATAACCGAACTAATCATCTAAAACAACACGAGGAGCGGCCATTATTACTAAGGAGGCTACTGGAAAATTATGCTTCTGTTGTGGTGTAGCGAGTTTGGTACGTAATTAGTTCGAGAACTAGTTATCTTTCTTCATGTTGTTAGAATGAAACTAGATGCCTTTACTTCTAGTAAGATGTAGCGAGGAGTGTAGGGTGGAAGGGAATTTATTTGCTAGTTGTATTCGTTACTTTTTCTATATCTATGGTATTTCAGAGGGATCTGTATGCGAGATTCTGTATATACATGCTAAAACAGACATGAATATCTAGGTTCGTAGGTGTAACTATTTTTACGCTTTTTTATACTAGAGAGTAAAGCATACATCCCCTCTACGTCCCTTAGGCTTTTTGGCTATACACTTAAGCTACGACCATAATTTAGTAGGTCATTTGAACAATAACATCAAAAAATACACACCAGCTTCATACATCTAACTGTTATTTAAAGCCCCATATCTTTATTATAGTCATGTAAGTTTTCAATAGCGATTCGCTTAAATATACTGAACGAATTTCTCTTTTGAGCTTGCTCTTAAATGATCATCAAACTTAGACTATTTCATGGTTTTTAAGACTGTTCGTTTCTTAATGTTTGTAACGCCCATTCCTTGCTGTTAGTGTATATTGAGTCTAAGAATGATATTAGTTCTTGTAAATGATCTTTTCATGATGATATTATATTATGATATAATTAAGGCGTGGATAACTTTTACTTTTTAGTATTGAAATATTATAACGTAATCCGTGCGTTTTACTATTATTTAGCTTATAACCAAATTAATGAATTAAGCATTTTATGCAAAAATTTTCTCATTGGTTATGTATTTTACTTTCATTTGACAACAAAACCCTATATTTACAATACTCAAAACACAACAAAACAAATGAAGCTCAAAACATTGCCCAAACGAAAACTTTGTTTATAACAGCTTAAAACTGAGTACCAACAAATAGTTACAAATTCACTTGAAAACAATAAAACCATTTGGGCAACTCTATCGGATTGGGGCATCGTAAAAAACGAAACGTAAATGGGTCAAGCGATGCTAAGGCCCAACTTCCAAGGCTGTTCGAACCCTGAATAAATTAGTTTTCTGCGCCCGACTAATAAAAGTTTCGGAACAGAAGCATCATAAAACCTATACAACGCAAAGCTGTACGGAAGTCCTTGATTCAGATAATTTACGACTGAATCTCCATTGACAATAGTTAAAACTATATTGTCCCCTGCGTTTTATTTTAAGGACAAGGTTTCTAATCCCTATAAACAAGGCAAGACGCTCGAACGTAATAATATCGTTGCACAAAACTTACCAATAAGATACATGACAGACAGATAGACGTTATTTTGTAAAAGGGTGATGTTAGAAGTACCTATTACCTCCGAGTGTGTATGAGAGACATGTATGTCACCTATCTACTTCTCTTCTATGTAACTATCTTCATCTTAACAGTAGGAATCCCGTCATCGAATAACCTAACTACTCTTCTTAACAGCTTGTGCCTGATACTGATCAAACCAAGTTACTTCTTTATAAACGTATTAAGAGAACGATTATCAGTAATCAAAAGTGTCGGGTATATATACAGTAGTAGCTATAATTATTGATAATAATAAGCGTAACACTACCAAGGTCGGTACCTAAACACCTATATTCATTATAGTTATAGAAATTCCATGTATCAGGGGCTTAAAACTGCGCATAGATCACGTTTCAGAACGTGCCTGTCAAATGGCTCTTAAAAGCTTTTTTTCAAGGGAACATGGAAACAATAGTAAAATTAAGTTTTATTTGACGCCTGCCGTGTAGCTACTGTGAGGGATGAAAGGACGGGATGTCACGAAAAGGATTTAAGAAGGGTCATAAAATTGTAAGGGCTGAAGCTAAATTATGGTAATGTTAGTCGGTAATATTTTGTTTATTCAATACGATTACACATGTTACTAGTCAGGGATGTAAAAAGAATGCGAACTAGCTACCATTTTTCCGCGTATGTAATAATTAATGACCAAGACAGTTTGACTTAATTCAATTTGTTGGGCGATGGGCTAGAAACATATCACCAATGTTCCACATAAAATAAGAAACCCCAAAATTCAAGCTATAAAATGACCGAGGAGTTGTTTTCATATCCCCTGAGCTTCTGTCTACCCCAAACGGGATTAAAGGACATGAATGTATATGTATGTATATAGATGCATAGAGTAATCAGAGACATGAGTGACAATCGTATCTAAAATGTATTTGATAGAATCATACGACTAAAAGAAATGTAACGAAGTTATATACTTACTCAATATTAAACTAGATAAACAAAATCTTATTTTCCTATGTCGTAAAAGGCACCTAGGGTA